>VZZY01019612.1:0-169337 GCA_013400335.1 Eurystomus gularis | reverse complement strand
CCTCCCCGCCAGCCGGGGGACTCCGGGCTCCTCGGCTGCCGGCAGCGCTGGCCGCGTCCCGGAGCCGGGTCTGAGCATCCCCCGGCCGCGGGGAGCTCCCACCCGGCACCCACGCTCCCGAACGTCGCTGGCGCCAAAGTGCTCCACAAAGGGAAAGAGGAATTCCGCGGTGGGGGTTGGAAAGAGCTGGGCCGGCTGTTCTTCCTTAACTGGAGCTGTGGGTGGTTCGGCTCTGCTCGAGGTTCACTAAGCTGATGAATTTTGACATCGCTGTGACAGGTTTGAACCATGTGCGTGGAATTCTCGTCAAAATTGTATTTTTTCCACTGATGCTCAGTTTCCAGGAGTTTGGCAGGACAGAGGCCTCAGGAACACAGACACCGAGGTGCTCCGGCCACCCTTCCTTCTTCATACCTCGGCCCTGCACTCAGGCACATGCGTAGGTGTGAACAAGCCCCACTAAACCCTTGAACCAGGGATTTAAGTCCAACAATTGCTACTTGCATCTGTCTACTGAAAATCACAGAAATAGTACTGCAAGAATGACAAGCACTGTCGTAACTTCACGGGACTCCAATGTCACTGACAGGGTCTGCCTCAGGAGCCCTCGCGCCCTGTCCGGCATGGTGAGGTCTCAGTGTCCTTGTCCCCTGGGAGCGGACGCTGCGCAGGCAGCTCGGTCCTGCCTGTGTGTTTGTGCCCAGTGCTGTGCCTCGGCACAGTGCCGTTTGCCCCATGACGGTGTCGTGGCCTGGTGATAGCATCATTTAAAAACCAAAAAGTGCAGCGGTGTACATTTCAATACGCTCCTTTATTATACTCACTTCTCTGACTGCCATATTGGGGAAGAACAGACTGAAACAACAGCAAAGGCAGCTGCCAGCTTCACCTCCTTGCTCTGAAGCTTTTGCGGGTGAAACGCGGGGCGGAGCGGGAGGAAAAGACCCTCTGTTCATTTCTCCGGCGAGAGCACGCCCACAGCAAAGACTGGCCATGCTGTCCCACCAGGAACTTCTCGTGGGAACAAGATGCTCATTCAGCTGTGAACTTCCCAGTGGTGATGCTGGCAGCTCACAGCAGCCTTGGGGCAGCACAAGCTGCTGCAGTTGAGGAATTACACCAAAGCAAGGGAAAGCTTTGGGTAGGATAGCCCGGCCTGGGTCAGCCGTGATGGAGAGGCTCCTGCTGCAGCAGGGATTCCCCTCTGGCATGGATGGAGGGAGCATCCCCTGCCTGTACGGGAAACAGGCCATGCCATGCTCAGCGGTAAAGCTGGAGTTTACTTTATCATGGTTTGAAAAGGCTCCAGAGACAAATCAACCAACCTGATGGAAAGGGGTGTAGGGATCTCTGTCACCCTGCCATTCACCAGGGCCACTCACCCCAAGCTGGTGAAACAAGCCAGGCCAGAAGTTCTCATGAAGTTATAAAGTGTCCTGAGAGAGAATAATCCTCTGCGATCTGGCCCTGCAATGTATGACTGAGTTCTGGTTTTCAAAGCACTACCTCACCCTCCCAGCCTTTATTTGAAGAGACAATGTGAATTTTAAAGAGAACTCAGCAGGGAGCACTGCATTTTTTATTCCAAAGTGAGAGAGAAAACGAGAGTGAGAAAGTCTGTGGGGTTAGAGACAGCTTGCCATTTGTTGTTGCTCATAATCCCATACCTCGGCAGGATTTAAGAAATCTCCTGAAAAACACGGAGGGTTTTGTCAAATACTTGATCAAGTAGTTAAATCAAAGGCTGCAGCAAAACAATGGGACTGCCTGAAATTTTTCATGAAAAACTCTTTTTTTAAGGAACGGAAAAGTAGCCTCTCTTAAAAAAGGAAATTTTTCTCTGAGTTTTTCGCCTTCTCCAGCATTTTCTCACATCTGGCAGAACCTCCCCAGCCCCCTCACCCCAAACCACTCAAGCGAATTCCCCTTCCCCATTTCTCTCCCTTTCCCAGGAGAAAAAGATAGAGAAAATCAGAAGGGAAACCTTGCAGGTTTGTTTTAAAAAGTCATTGAGGGTTTTTTTTCAGAGTGAAAGCTTCTGACTTCCCACCTCCCGCCAAGCTCTCATCTCTCCCCATTTCTGCCCCCAGACTCAGCGTTTCTGTTCCAGCCCTAGAAGATACCTCGAGGTCTGCCACGGTGGCATGAGATGCTCCCTGATTCTGGGGTTCACGTCCCCATCTCCCCTACCTGGCAGAGAGCAGGGCTTTCGAAGCCATGTCAGCTTTACCTACTCACATTTGGCTGTGAGTCAGTCTCCTCTGTTATTTGAGGGGACCCTCAGCATGTCCCCGGCACTGGCATGGACACCCCTAGGCTGGGAGAGCCAGCCATGGTGCAAACCCACCAGCACAGCTGGCACTAGCCCCAGCACAGGAGACAGAGACAAGGTGACATCACCCGCATTGCGTCTGCACAGAGCCTCTTCCAGCATATGCTATGGGCCTTGCACAACTTGGCATTTCAAATTTCTGTCATCTCATTCAGTGGAAAAATCACAGCCCTGCCAGCTTTTTGGAGAGAACGAAGGGTAGAGAGTGAGTAACCAGAGGAGACTCGGCTCCTCCACAGTTTCTCTTCACCTTTCTCCAGTGTGCCACCTCTCCTCTCCAGTACGGACCTCTGGCCACACTGCTCCTGCCTGAGCCTTCGTCCGCACAACAAAGTTCTGCTGGTTTAATTAAAACTACTTGGGATCTACTCTAGAAGAATTGGCACAAAGCCTTCACGGGGCTGTGGTTAAATCAGTATAAATCTTACTGGTATTGACCAAGTCCACATTGGCGACATACCAGCTTACGCCAAAAATCAATGCAAGCAATTCCCACCTGCACGGGATTGACTGGATCGATTTTGACTTCACATTGGTGGGAGCAGGGCAGTCCTCTATCACCAACAAATCTTGGCAGCAGAGAGGAACCCCCAGCCCAGCAGTGGCACCAATTACATCCAAAAATTCTGCTGGAGTCCTACAAAGGCTTAAGCTTTTGGTTTGATTTAATTCTGGTCCTGGCCGCAGCCCTGTGGTGTTTCCAGTCGTCTGTCGGGGAATTTACTAGGGGGTTGTACTCACATAAAGATTTCAGATGTAGCCCTTTAGGAAAACCTGGCTGAATGCAATCCTTGGGCTGGCTATCATTAAGGGTGATTAAATCCTACACTCTGGCAGGAAAGCCTGGGCCACAAGGAGGTTAGAAAGTGTTGAAAGGGAACTGGACAGGCGTGTCTTCCCAGCTCCAGCTCATCAGCAGGAGACGCCTCATTGTAAACCCGAACCAGGCGCATTCGCTCTCCTGCGGCGGAGCGGTTGGGCTGGAATGAGGGAGGCTCGAGTGGAAACAGTCTCCTTTGATAAAACCCCAGATACCACAAATTCAGCGGTGTTTAATCCAGGGCATCTGTCATGAGGATGGGGGGGATTCTGCTAGCTGCAAAATGACGCTCTGAATCTGGGTTTCAAATGTCAACAGCCTGATATTTTAGGGCAAGCAGATCCAGTGTTTCAGGATGGGCTGATGTCTCCATTTATTTTTATCATTTATTTTTACCCTATGGCTACTTCACCCCTTCCAGTGAACAGAAACCTCCCACAGTAACTGCTCAGCTCTGGAGTAAGTGGTGGGTTAGCTCCTTGTTGCCTTCTTCAGGGGGGTCAATGCCAGCCGGACTCTGCCGTGGCAGGGTGCTGTGCACACTGAAGCAAGATAGAAAGATGCTAAGAGGACAGGGGAACAGGTTGAGCATGCAAGGAGGCTGCTGCAAGGGTGTCACTCAGCTTCCCATGGTCAAACCAGCTTGCAGCGCACAGGGCTTGCTGTGTGGAGCTCAAGACCATCTCCATTTTAGGGAATGCAAGAACTTGTCTCTGCCCCAGCAGGACAAGAAGTCATACCAGCTCTGTCCCCAGACACCACAGGGAGGAGACTTGGGGACACACAGCTTTGAAGGGCACAGGAATGCACTCGCTTTCACAGATTTTCATGCCGGCACTTCCCAGCTCTCCCGAAAATGACTGTGCGGCAGATGGCTCTGACGTGTAGCACACTCACACCCAGCGGATAAAAATATTCCCCAACAGATTCCCGGCAAGCGAATGTCAGTCATTGTTGCTCCAGAGCTGGCCATGGCTTTTTCTCCTCCCCACTGCCCCATCATGGGGGTGGAAAGAGGATCCCTGGGCTGTGCCTCTCCAATGGCCACCATTTAAGCTCACTGAACCAATGGTGGCAGCTGAGCTGGCATCCCACATCCATGCCAGCTCACCCACACCCCCTCCCACAGCCCAGCATCTCCCAGGGACATCCTGCCTTGGGTGGCCATACCTCTGGCTGCCACCGAGGAGGCTGGATGGCAGGATGGGACCTTGCATCTACTTCAGCCCGGCCTTTCTTGGTCTGAATTACAGCCGCCATGATGTTTAATTCTCCATCCACACTCGCATAATCTTCCTATAGGCGTGAAGGGAGCTGGGAGTGCACAGGATGGGGTGGGTGGAGGGGCAGTTGGAGGGCAGGGGAGAAGATGAATAGTGTAATTCGAGGATGACAGAGGAAACAAGCCCACAATTTACCCTTGCATTTCCGTCCCTCCCAATCCCTTGCTCAGCCCTTCCGCAGGCACCCACTGCCTGGGCTGATTTTTTTTTCTTTTTTTCCCCTTTTAAGACCTAGTGCAGTGCTGGTGCCAGCCTGGCACTGGGTGGGTGCTGGCCAGGCAGGGGCAGAGTGAGGTTTGTGGGTGCTGTGAGAAGTGGCATGGCCATTTCACATGCTCCAGCCTCCCCACTCGCTTGGGTTAGTCTCACCCACTAAACGTGCAGTCTCCTGGTTTAGATCATGGAACCATAGAATCATTTAGGTTGGAAAAGACCTTTAAGATCATCCAGTCCAACCATAATGTGCAGTCTCCTGGGCCACAGATAAGCATATCACCCAGCTGGGGAGTTCACAAAACCTCAGAGCTACAGAGATTAGGACCAGATAATGCCTCAGATGCCTGATGCCTCCCTCTCTGGCCCAGCAGGACCAACTGTCCTCTCCTTCTCTGTTCTCAAAACCCTCTCTTAACCAAGACTGCACAGCCTGTCCCAGCTACTGACTCGGGATCTTATTGCACAAAAGCATTTCTTAATGGCTAACCTAAACCTCCCTGGCCATGGTTCAAGCCAGGTATTTTTTTTTTCTCCTGTACATGGAGCAAACATACCCTGCTCTCAGCAGAGCCCAGAGCTTTCAGCACGTGTGGCTGGCATGGCTGGAGATGACCCCAGTTGCTCCTTGCTGGCTATGTGGCCTCAGACCGTGCAGACCTGGGACATGGGGGAACAACTCCAAGCACTGTCTGGAGCAGCAGGAGATAATTTCCTACCACAGAAAGGAGAGAAGGAGGGAGAGGCATGTTCAGAGCAGCAGATAATCCTGCCAGTTGGCACTGTTTAAAAATGAGTAATATCTACATGTTACCTGAACTCCCTTGTGCCAGCTAAAAAACCATGGAGCAGAGCCAGGGGAAGAGGGAACCCATTGCTCTGTGGTTGCCAGCAAGGTCGTCCTGGTCCCCTCTGACCAGGTCACTATTGATGGCAGTTGCTCCCCGGGGGCAGGAGGCTTTTTTCCACCAGCAGCACTGGTGCTGTGCTCCAGGTCAAGCCATGCTTGTCTGGGGATGAAGCTGCACTGTGATGGTCAGCAGAGAGGTCAAAGTTGGTTTCTTAGAACTTGGAAAGATCAATGTGAGCTTGCCAGGGGGAGCTCCAGAGATCCTAATTACTGATCCAGCACTTCATCTAGGGCCTTTCATTCCCCTCAAAGCACTTCTACCTGGGCACCAGTCCAGCAAGCGCTTCGTTTGTAGACATCTGCCTCGTTACAGCAGGGATGCATGCCAGCATCTTTGAGGATTTTGTTAGCGGAGAAGAGCAGAAGTGGCTAACCCCTTTATTATCAGTTGGGATGCAGGAGACAAAGTGGGTCAAAAGAGAGCAACGGGAGCACCAGCTCCAGGTGGGACTTGTCCCAGGCCTGTACAGGGCTTCAGCATCAATAAATGATAAACAAAAAAAAATATTGATAAAATAAAGGTGGGGCTTTTTACCCCTAGAAAGTCCCTCCGTTCTGTTTAAAGGCTATTTCAAAAGAATTTGTAAACACAGAGTGAAAAATGTGTGTACTTACACAGTGGAGAGGAAACAAACCTGCTTAAAGCAAGCAGTGCTGCGGGCAGGAGGCATTGGGAGCAGGCACATCCTGCTCGCCCTCTGGCTCACCAGGTTGGCTGGATGGGCTGATGTGGCTTCTCTCCCCAACAGTGCCACGCCGAAAACAAAACCCATAAAAGAGCAGTCCAGAAGAACTGGTGCAGGATGAGTGCGTGCTCAAGTCCCACTCCTTGAGGAGGACTCACCAGATTTTTGGCCTGGACCAAAATGGTCACAGCTCCCATCCCCAGCCCAGGTGTGATGCCCATCAGAGAGTGCAATGTGGGTCCTGGAGGGTGCAACCTTCCCCATTGTCCCAGCCCCTGGATGGGTGAAGCAGGACACCAACCACCCCACAGCCCTTGCCCACATCCCCCCAGACAGCAAACGCTTTGCGTTTCGCTCCATCCTCCTCACCCCGCGGGGCCAGGGCAGCGCGTGGGCTGCCAGATGTTCGTGGTTATAGTGGTGCTGCTTCCAAGCCGTTTTTTTTTAATATTTTTTTTCATTCCCCTCCACTCTCACCCCTCACCCCCCATGGTTTAAAGTTTTCAAATGAAAATACGCGAGTTGTGACTTGTGGGTAGCGAGTTGGAGCTTGCAAGGAAAGCCAGGAGGGAGGAGAGAGGAAAAGAAAGAGCGATCTGCTCCAAGTGCCAGCAATTGTTTTTATCCTTTCCAGATGAAGGAAAAAGATCATGTTATTTGTTCGGCATAAAGTTCCAGATTTTCAGGAATGAAATCTGAGAGCGACATGTCAACAGTCTGTCTCGAGAGCTGGGGTGGATGGCGGCCTTTGTGCTCCCAAACACCAGTGGGGCCAGTACGCTCGGCTGCAGAAAAAAAAGGCTCCATTCTCACACTCTGAAGTGGTGGCATTAGATATCAGCAAGATAATGGGCCCAGGGCCTAGCCCTATTTCTGCTCCCAACCGAACGGCCCCAGGCAGCTGGCTTTGATGTGCTCATTTATTTGCCTTTTCTTTTCACAGATGATATTTTTAACCAATATTGCAGTTTGGGCATAGACTGGGGAGAAAGGGGAGGGAAAAAATGAAAGTCATTTTATTGCAATAGCTGATCAGGAGGGAAGAAAATTAAAAAAAAAAAACAACCTCAGGCATTCATTACCCTGCAGGTCGATGTTTCCTGCTGTAAATCAGGCAGGACCCAGCAGTCTTGCAGCTGAAAGGAGATCTCACATCAGCCTGGGCAAACCTCGAGGGCCAAGGCCACTGGTCCTTGGAGCTGTACCGCCCATGGCTCCGAGGCATTTGCCCTTCAATCCCAGGGGAAAAGGTGGGAGATAGCAGGGCCAAGGAGGTGGCCAGTGGCGAGATTCAGCGAGGGCTGATTGATGTGCAGGGCAGCGTGGGTGGTCCCGCGCCACGGGGCTGGGAGCGTGTCCCACATGAGGTGGGTTCGGCGGGAGCAGCCACTGCCCCTTTGATGTGCTGCCCTGGCTGTCCCCACCGTGGAGGCACAGAGGGCTGCGTGGCCAGGCTGACCATCCCACATGCTCCAGTCCCCTGGAAAGGCAGCCCATGTGTTGGGAGAGACCATGGACTTCATCAACATCCGGGACAGGATGGGGGAGAAAAAAAAAAGAAAATAAAAAAGGGGATGAAAAAGGAAAAAAAAAAAAGGAAGGAGGAGAAGAAAGGACTTTTCTCACCTCCTCTTTCCACTTTACAGAGCCCATTTGGGAACACTGCTCAGCATCCCTGGTGCAGAGGCGGGGAACTGCCCTGGATCACCAGCATGGGGCTGGGCACAGCCCCATATCCCCTTGTCCTTGTGAGTAACTTGGGGGGTGACAAGTCTGCAAAACAGCAGCCACACACCTCTTTGCTGGAGGACCTAGCATCCCACTGGGTGTTGCAACCATGATCCTTTGGCTCCACTTGTGTTCAAAACAGCAGGTCCAGGAATGTCACCTCTGTGCTGAGCTTATGCTTCTGAAACCACCTGCAAAACCACCATCTCTCCTCCTTGCAGCAGGCTCACCGTCCTGGTCCCCCAGAAACAACCAGCCCCCACGGTATGGTTGCTCGCCACAGGCTCTTGTACAATGTGAAAAAAAAGAAATTCAGCAGTTTTTGGTATTAATGGCCAAGCAAAAGTTCCACGTGGAAAACTTCATTCTGACTCACAATATCTTTGTTACTGTTGAGAAAGTGAAGCATTAGGTAGCTGTGTGCTCGCACCTCTTCCACAACACAGGTCTGAAAGTAACCATCAGCAGTGCTGAGCTCTTGCAATTTAGGTTTCACAATGCGTCATGTAAGTGCCCAGCACTTGAAACTGTTGTCTCAGCTCTTTAAAGAGGGTTTGGGGTTTTTTTTCAGGTCCCATATCTGCAGTTGGAAAACTGAAAACTCACACTCAAAACATGTAAAACCAGATGGCAGGAATAGAACTCCAACTTAATTATTTCTTAATTTAAAAATTCTTTGAAATTTAATTTGGTTTCTAAGGCAGGCATGGCTGCCTTGGATCCTCATTCACCAGCTTGTAGGCTGCTGGCATGATGATACCATGACATTTACAATGACTCCAGCTCCTATGAGTGTTTTTTTCTAGAGCCCATAAGCCAGCATAGATGTCCCAGAGACATAGACATGCACCTGATTCACTGAAGCCACATCTTGGCTGCAGGACCTGGTGCAGGATGGGCTCCTCCATCACTGGGACACGGTGCAGCTGCTGCCTGGGTCTTGCCAGAGATGGGTTGTGCAGAAAGGAGGCTCAGCTTGGACCCTGGAGAGGAGCTACCAGCCCCTGATGTGTCCCACCTCTCCATCTGGCTGTGTCCCTTCCTCTCCATTCCCAGCCCCATAGGCTTGCCCTCCTCACCACAACATGCCCACCTTGCAGCTGGACAGGCAAAGGGTGTGCAGAGGCAGCCTGCTCCCACCTCAGGCTCACTGAAAGTGAGGTGAAGCAGGGCTGCTTTGCCAGCCACCCCTCTGCCTCAGCACCCTCCCATTGTTTGGAGCAATGGCTCCATGAAAAGTGCCTCTGTGACAGCAACATTGGGGCTGGGGGATGTTCTCAGCCCCCAACAGAAGCCTGCTTCAAAAGCAAGAGCATCTGGCCTCACTCAGAGGGGCACTTTCAAGTGGAAAAAAAAATAAAAATGAAGGTTTTAATTAGAGTGGAAATCAGCATTGGTGTGTACCTGCCTAGGGCCCCATGGAAGGGCAGCTGATGGAAAAAAGAGTGCTGCAAAATGATGGAGAGGGTGAAGCATTAGTACCTTCCACACTAGATGAGCACCTCGGTGCTCACCACACTTGGGAACACCAAGCAAATTAATTTTTATTTAACACTTTGCTAACCATGACTACTTCGGGATAGAACACCACAAACCACCCAGACTGCTTGGCCAAAACTCCCCAGGGATGAGCAGCACTTGTGGAGGAGACCTTCTGAAAGGTGCAGGGCCAGACTGAGATGTGGAGAAAGCATCCCCTCATCCCTCCTGTATGCACCAGGCACCTCCAAAAACACTCCGGTAATGGCTTGCTCTGACCTTTCTCTGCACTCCAGGTAGCAGCAATTTTATTGCCTGAGCTGTGGCTGCCCCCGCTTATGCAGCCAGCTCTCCCTTGGGTTTCACAGTGATAACAGAAACAACTGGTGGGAGGTGTGAGGAGCAGGACCATCACCAGCAGCCCAGAGCCCAGCCAGGTGATCCATCAGCCCTGCAAACCACCCGCACGCTTGTCCCATGCAGTCAGGAATAAGAACAAGAGCAAACAGCAGAGGGTTAACCAAAATGCCATGTGAGGCTGTGTAAAAGAGGTGGTAAAAGTTGTCTCAACAGCGGTTAGTGGGGAATCCACTTATCCCGCAGTCAGCAGACAGAGGAACATGAGGACTTTGAGTTGATCCTTTAGAGATTGCGTTAGCAGGTCAAGATCAAAATGACCAGGGGCTTCTGCCAGACTGTTGCCAGAGGTGGAGTCTGGCAGCCCAGCAGGCAATGGGATCAATCAGTCTCCTGAAAAATAATTAAATGATCTATATCTTGCCTAAAATGATCATTCTTTAAAGGCTGTAAAAAAAGGCTTCAGGCAAGCAGCACAGGAATTACACAGAGATCCAAGTGAGTGTGCAGGATGAGCTACAGAGCAGTTGTTGTTACTATTATTACTATTATTACAGTTATTATTATAATGCCATCACATACAAGGGCTTTTTTCCTCCCTAAGAGCGAGTGACCACTGTGGTGGTCTCTGTGGAGGGAGGTGACAGTGATGCCATGTGACAGCCACACACAGAGCTGCTCAGGGTCCCCTCCTTCCGTTGATGCTCACACTCTACCTGCATCCTGTGCTGGGACCTCTCAGCTCCTGCTTCCCCCTCATCCCCTGCTTCTGCCCCCCAAAACCAGGGACATCACCAAATGCCACCTGCAACAGCTGCTGCCGTCTCCCTCCTGTGTCTGTCACCAGCACCTCCTTGAGTGGTGGCCTGACAGGGGGACAAGTTAGTTCCTGACTTCAGTGGGCTTCTCTGTTTGTCCCTGGGAAAGAGATAAATTATTAGTGGTGAAATCCTTCAGCCTCATAACACAGCAATGAGGGGAAGTGGGAGGTCCAGCAACAGTTCTCCCTCAAACATCGCCACAGAGCTGAAGGTGGGGTGCTGGCAATGAGAGGTTCACACCACTTCTCTTTTTTTTTTTTTTCATTTTCAAACTTCTTTTTTACTTGTGGTCACACATTTGGTGTCTGCAGGGCAGTTTCTGTAAGTATGGCAGAGCTTATACATTACTAAATAAAGCACTACGCAAATCCCGTCCCCACACTTGCAGTCCACAGACACGTGGTGTCTAAAAGGTGCAAGACTCACGTCTCTATTTATTGTTTCACCAGCAGATACAGGGCTGCTAAATATTTGTCTCGAAGCTGTGGGACACGGCTACCCCGCATAGCTCAGCTCATTTCCCTGTCTCTCTGCCTTAGTGCTATGGGGTCTGAAGGCAACCCCTGTTACGCTGATGTAGCCTCTCCCTCCTGAAGCACCCTTTCATTATGGACACCTGAACAGGTCCAGCCCCCCCGCAGCATCACTGCAGGCTGGAGCTGAGGCTGGAGCAATGGCTTTCTTCTTCATGCCTTTCCAAGAGCTGTTACCTCTGCCATAGCTTACAAAGAGGGGGTCACCATTTCCTACCCTAGGCTCTGGTCTCACTTGCTTTCTGCAGGAGCAGCTCAAGGTGGTGAGACGGCCAAAGACAGGTCCATACTCCCCCACCAGTACCCCCAGCTTGCGTGGGAGACAGTAGTTCCTCTTCATGTGAATGATTGCCCACACTTTCCCAGGCTGACTACACCCAGGCCAGAAAGCAGCAGAAGCTGTGGGCAGGGAACAACCTACAGAGCTACCAGCTATGGAAAGGCAACCACTGGGCTCGAGTTCCTGGAGGCAAAGGGAAGGTGCAACCAGATACACTGTGGGCCAGCCCAGCCATCTCTTCCCAACAGGTGAGTGGGAGTTAGTTGATGCTGCAGGCAGGAGAGTAAGATCATGATGAAGACACTCACCCCTCCAACCCCCTGCAAGGGCTTTTCTCATATCTCTAACCACAGTGACACCAAAAAGGCTCCAGCATAGCTCTTACTGCAAGCTGCAAGATGTGACCAGGCCTCCTGGGAAAGGATAGCCGTTGCATGGGGCTGGAGCAGCACCATTAGCCCAGGGTGGGCAGGGTGGCCAGCAACTGCAGGCAGGGCAGCAGAACCTCTGGGATGGCACCGAAATCCTCCCACTGCCATCATGGAGATACGACCAAAGACACTTGTCACGTATCAAGAAGGCACATGGTGTTGTGTTTTCCAACAGGAAAATATGAAAGAAGAGGGATTGAAAAGGGAAGGTTTCTGTATTTCCAGGTTTAGGAAAGATTCCTATTTTTCCAAGCTCCCGCTTGCATAACTGCAAGGTAGCCCCCATGCACCCTCCGTAAAGCACCCACAGCTTCTCACAGCTGCCAGGATCCCTGCACCTTCATGGGTGAGCGGGTGGCTGCAGCACTCTGTCCCACACCTTGCCGCTCTGCTAAGTGAAACCAGAGTCAAATCGTCTCCCTCAAGGGACAGGGGCCAGGACTTTGCACCCCAAGCCCACACAGCTGCTGCCCAGTACCACAGAGAAACGAGCCAGGGATTGCTATGTACCCTGGTCCTTAGCTTCTAAATGCATCAGGCTCAGAGCCATGCCTCTAGGTCACAAAATAAGGTAAAGCTGGCTGGTGGTGAGCAAAGGGCAGCACCACCCCATGACCCTTCCATTGCTGTAAGGTGATAAGAGGCAGTAATTAAGGAAAGAGGTCCTGGCCACAGGCACAGAGCAGTCTCCTTGATGCCATCAGTGGGTCATTACTGCATGAGTGTCCACCATCAGTGACTCAGTCTGGCCCTCTCTGTAATTACCCAGGCCAATTGGCACCTTTGCTCCTCAGACAGACAGCATCTCCCTGCTCCACGCTGCCTGGCCTGGTCCTCCAAGCCACCAGCATCTTCTGGAAGCACTGGCAAGGTCTTCCATGGGCCACTTTGGTTGCAGTGTCCATCCTGGGTTTGTTCTGATGCACAGCAAGGTGATGAATAAGTTCTTTGCTGGGGATTTCACACAACTGAGGCTTGTGACACTGGTGTGAAAGCTCTTCTTTCCTTGCCCTCCTGCTTTATCATCCTCACCAGGAGCAGAACAGTGAAGAACTGGCTGGTTGCATGTTTGGCACAGTAAATACCAACCTGTAGTAAGGGTCCTGCTAGTGATTGCAAGGAAGCAAGAACCATTGCACCCTGGTGGGCTGGAAACAGCATAGTTGCAGAAGGCAAAGCCAGCCCTGATGCCTCTGTGGCACTGCCACAGTGAAGTGTCTGCACTGGCTACCATACTCTGGAGATGTTTACCACACACACATTGACCAGACATAGTGGTGACTCACGCCACAGGTCTGGCACCCTGGGCCAAATCCTGGATCCTTCTGTGGGTTTCAGCTCAATGCTATGAGTCACTTATGCCAACATGCTCCTTTTTTTTTTTTTTCAAAAAAACATTGTTTTTCCTTCAAATGGGAACAAATACACCCAATACCAGGAATTTTGCTAGATAGAGTCCAGATGACAAGTTCTCAGAATACGCTGTCAGCTGCTGAGATTCAGCTTCAAGAGACATCATCCAATGTTAACCATAAACAACAGGGGCAACGAAATGTCTGGCAGATCTTGAAGTGACACAAGATGCCTGCACTCCACAACAAACCCGTTTCACACCACGGGAAAGGTCACCACTTTAATCCACTTCTGGGTGGAATGTACACAAACGTCATTCTTCTTAACATCTGTAATTAAACAGCCTCTTGCTTTGCTATCCAGCCTGTGTTTATTTTCCCATTTGCTAACATGGTGGATGGTAATATAATATGACACTGAAGGGATACAGGCTGCTATAGGCGAGCTTTTGACTTCTTTTTAGAGATCTGCCCACAGGGAGTGCGTTGCGAAGGGTGGTGGTGCTGCTCAGAGCCAGCAGTGATTTCCTTTCTGGATGTGCAGCATCTTTGTGTGCTGAAATAATAACAGCAAAGAGAACAGCAAAAGCAAACAAAACTGTCAGCAGAGATCCCCAATGTGTTGATTCCTTGCAAGCAGTTGTTGAGGTCTCTGCTGGGCTCCCACAAGGGAGGAGACACTAAACTGGAGGGCTGAGGTCTGTGCTTCTCCTGTGGAAAACCAGGTTTTCAACACTGGGAACATGCTGGAGCATTCAGAAGTCTTGTTGAGGAGCATCTGAAATAACCCCGAAGAGTCCCTAATGGGGCCCTTCCTCTCCCTTTCCCAAAAAGCGCTCTCGGGTACCAGCTCCCACCCCACCACACAGTGCCCAGGAGGAAAAACCCCATAGCAGGAAACATTTTTTTTTTTAACTCCAAACTTTTTGGGCTGCAGGGCTGGCACAGGCTTCGCGGGGAGCCTCGCTGCGAGCCGGGCACCATGGCTTTCAGGGGACCAGCACTAGTCCTTGGGAAGGGCTGTGGGATATGGCACTTTGCAGCCCAGAGGCATGGACGTGTACTTCAGATCCTAGCATGCTCTCAGCAAAATAATACGAACCTATTTATTTTCAAAAGGATACAATGTTTGACAAAATAAACTATATTTGATTAGTACCAACTGCTTTTCTGGTGGGTTGTTTTTATTTTTTGAAGGCAGTAAATTTGCTGACTGTATAAACATGCCAGGGCTGCTTCATCTGCCTATATCAAAATCTTAGTTACTGCATCTCTGGGGAATGTCCTTCAGTAACAATCTGACAAGCTTATTTAGGGGGTTGTTTGTGGGTTTAGTTTGGGGCTTTTTTTCCCCACTTTTACTTCTTGGTGATCTTTCCCGTGAGCAAGCTGCAGGCTGGAGCCAAACAAAAGCCACCAATGTCTTCACACAGAGAATTTTACTGTGTCCCTAATAGAAAATCCAAACTCTTACTCTGAGGACCAGCAAGCATCCTCCAGCATGGTGGTTTCACCTCCTTCCCCTCTACCTGTGGATTTTATCCCCCTGGCATGTCCATACCTGGCCTCTTGCTAAAGCAACAAATAACACACAAGGAGGATTTGTGATTTTGCTGATGCCCAGCTAAGTCACTCCCAGCTGTGGAGCTCACACTGAAAAAACTCTGGATTTCTGAGAACGGACACCTGCTTCTAAGGCATGTGGTGCATGATCTGGTAAAGCTCTATCGGTATTTGTCAATCATTAAGCTGCCGTATGGCTGGAAAGGTCAGAGAGATTCCCACCAAGGTACTCAAGTATTTGGGAACAAATTGTTATTTCTGAGATGCTTTAGCTCAGGCAAGCCGGATAGCCTGCAGCGCAGGACTCATCCAGTGGACTTGGCCATGGCTGGTCCCACCACAGAGCTATATGCCCCGAGGTTGGAAGGAGGCATCTCAGCAGTACATGTGGCTCTGTTTCAAGCATTTTGAGGTCTTCACGTGGTTTTCTGTATTTTACTTTAGAGACTTATGCAACATCCCATATGTGGTCCCTGCCAGAGGCCTGCTTGCCCTCCTGCTCCTCCTGCACAGCTGTGAAGGTCTCCTTGTGGGCCAGCAGCAGGGCAAGAGGCAGTGCAAAGCACTTACCTCCTCCCCTCCCAACACAGCAGTCCCAGCATGCCACCTCACCAGGACCCTGGTTACTGAGCCCCAACTGAACACCCTCTGAGGCCAGAGAGCAGCTGGGAATTGCCCTCTTGGTTGGTGGCATCTCCCTTGCTGTACCGATAGCTCAGCATATGTGAGCTGTGACTCAAAAGCGAATCAAAACACCTGACACCACAGGATTACACATGTCTTCCTTACGCAAACCCCCAGGAACACCCCCGTGTCCAGCTGCCGTGTTTGCAGACACGGCTAGTGCTCTCTGTATCCTCTGTGCAAGGAAGATTTTGTTTCAGCTGGAAGCCCCAGTGAATCCAGTCCCACATGCCCACTGGGTCCTTGCTCGAGAGTACTTGAGGGCTTTGCCCATGGAGATGAATGAGCAATTCTGAAAAACACCCTGAAAAACAAAACCAAGACACTCTAGATTTCGCTTCCCAAAACAGCATGACCCATAAGCATGAGCTGCTTCTAGCAGCTGTTAAATGCATTAGATTATATAATTCCAGCACTAAACTATTAATCAATTGATTAATGAACAGGGACTTCCCATCCAACAAAAATATTTTGGTTTTAAATTATAATTTGATGCATAGCTAGTATGGAAGTTCTTTACACATGCTAAGCACATGTTTGCATCTCTTCACCACCCTCAGACATGGGGAAAGGTGCTGGCTTCACCACCTGCGTAATGCTTTCTGCAAACCCACCCAGGGATGCACTGGCCTTGCATCTGCTCACTCCTGCCAACACATGGGGCATACATGGTGGTGGCATGCTCCTGGCCACCCTGCTGTGCTACTGAAGTTTAATGAGATTGCTGCAAAACCGGCCAGGAAGCATTAAGGTTAACTGGTAGAGGGTAAGGGCTTAACCATCTGAGACTGGAAACTTTCCCCAAGGTCACTGGTCCTTGAGTTGGCACCAGCACAAGGTGACAAGCCCACAAGCACCATCAGGACACGGTGCTGGCAGACAGAGAGCAGCCACACTGCACCAATGAGCCCACAGCTCTGCACCGGGAGACTCGGGGATCAGAGGCAGCGAGAGCTCGGGGCTGGCTCTGGCTTTCACCATAGGTCTAGAGGTTATATAGTAGAGGGTTTTATCCAAGCACCTCAGTGACCCCTCTGTTCAGCTGCTTTTCCCACTGGCAGAAAACCAGACAGCTATTTACTCTGGCCACACGCCTCGCTGGCCAGACATGGCCACCGCCGGTGCTGGAGCCACATCACTGCGTTATCGTGATGCTGTGAGCGCAGCCGAGACGCTGCCCCAGCGCCTCCCATCAGCTCAAGCCCCGCACCTCCTCCACTCATAAACGTATTAGCATATTTATGATACACATACTCATTACTAACATATTAATAATAACTAAGGATAATAATAAAGAAAAATTGAAATACTCTCAACTGTGTGTTAGTGGTTAAACCTGAGAGCCCTGAGACAAGGCATGGAGATCCGGGTACACATGCACAGAGGAGGTGACGGTGACCATCTCCTGGTGGAGATGTCCAATCCCATAGCAACACAGGCCACAATAAGCAAAGGTGGTGTGGAGAAACAATCATAGAACAATTATGCCTTATTTCTTACAACATGGGAATGAAACACTACCCAAAGCTGAATGCCAGCTTTACTCCACCTTGGTGGCCAGGGCATTCCTTGCAAAACCCCTGTTAAAATATGCACACAAACCTACTGCAGGGTAAAATTCAACAGCTTTTTTTCCAAATTATAATGCATTATTTTATAAACTGAGCAGGTAGCAGGCTCAAAGGCTGTTTTTGGTGATCTCTTAATCATAGCAAAGTCTCCAACAAGCATAGCTTGGCTGAACAGCATGCCTGTGCAATGGGAAATTGGGCTCAGTGTGCTACAGAGGGGTCCTCTGCTGAGAAGCATCAGCATCACACTGCGGTCATGCAGAATGGGAGAACCCATGGGGCTTGTGAGACACACAGCAAGGGACAACCTGCACCATCTCCCTAGGAGAAAGCAAGCACACTGGACTTACATGGCAGAAGAGCCAGTGCCACCATCCCATCCCTCTGCTTACCTAAGGAAGGAGAAGCACACAGAATACTTACACTATTAAAGGAGAGTAGGTCCCTGAGGTGGTACCAGTGATACTTGGCAAGGCAGAGGCAGCATATCCTCTCTGAACAAACCCAGCAGCCTGCTCCCACCCCCAGCGTGCCAGGGGGATGAAAGGAAAATGATCAGAAGGGAAGAAGCGATGGGAATCCAAGTGGCAAATAGAATATTCCCTTTGGTGGAGCAGAGGCTCATGGGCACAGCCAGCTGCGGCACAGAGAGCAAGGACGGTGGGGAGAGCTGGGCCAACATGAGAGGGAAGCAGCAGGAGGGCAAAGAAATGCCTCTGCCAGTAACACTGATGGCTCTCCCTGCATCACTCCTGCGCACCAGGACCACTTCGACTGGAGGGCTCCCAGCAAGCGGCAATCCTGAGAGCACTGCAGTTTGGTTTGTGAACATGTAAAATACAAATATGTATACACAAATACATGTCATACGGGCATGGGTGTAAAAAATCAGCATTTACAGGAATACCGTGTGGCACCAGTGCTGCCCAAACATCCCCAGTGCTCACCCTGACGCAGATGGGACATGCTGGGTCTGAAACCCAAAGGAAAGTTCTCTGTTAACCAGCAGGTCACATCAGGGCTTAGTCCTGACCTACTCCTCTCCATCAGGAGCAGTGGACTGGTAGTCAAGATCCCCAGGCAGAGGAGCAGGGAGCTCTCCCTCTGCCACGGCTCCTGAAGCACTCCCAACACTTCAAATCAGGGTCAGCCAGATCAGCCCCACCACTTAGGCTGAGCAAAGTTTCCGCTCTCCAAACCATCCAATTGCATGGTTTGGATTTATTGACTTTCTCCCAAACATAAAGTTGCTTTTAGAAAGATCTGAGGCACACAAATATTTGAAGCATGCACGTGTACATACACATGTGCACATGTACATGCACAGACTGTGGCTTAAGGTACTGCAGATACAACCACTCTAGTAAAGGCAGCATCTTAAATGGAAATTTGTAACTGTTTTGGCCAGGAACCAAACCAAACCAAACAGTCCCTGGCCCTAGCCCATCTGTTTAATCAGACTAAGCCAAGCCTTTCCATGGTGCTTCCAAGCCAGGCACTGTTGGCCTTTCCAGGCTGCCCACTCCAGGAACAAAGCAGAGCGTCACCTCTCACACACAGGAGGCTACTTCTAGTGCACCATTTACAGAGCAACCAATCTTTATTTTAGAGATAGCTTAAGTAAAGCAACATGCAAAGAAACACATGAGTAAGAGTCTCATCTGCCTCGGGCTCCTGCAAATCCTTTTCTTTTCATCCCTCATAGCACAGTGCGTCGGACGCCCGTTATTCATCCCTGTAAAGCATGGCGTGTACATCCACGCTGTCTGTCCTTTGGCTGGAGCTGTGTTTGCAGATTTCCAGTGGGAAAGGAGATGCTTTGCTTCCAAAGAACAAAACCAGGGCATTGCATGGGCCACAGGGATGCTGGTGGGGACAGGCCACCTGCCTCGAAGAGTATTTCATAAATCATAGGTGTTCTGTACCCCATGCACATTTGAACAACTCAAGATGAAATATGGTCTTCAACTTAATAGCAAGGGAGACCACGGTCTTCAAAAACTGCGAAGAATGCAATTTAATATGAACCTTCTTATATTAAATGGGATTATTTTTAAAAAGCGCTGTTACATATTTACTAGTATCCCATGAACAAATGCTTTGTTAGGGCCTTTTTGTCTGTGAAGATACCATATTTTTTTATAAAACCGACTCAAGTAATTTTCCCTGTCTTTGGAAATGTGCATATATTTCAGAGGAGGTTCTGAACGTCTTCATTTAAAAAAGGCATTGAGAGACACCAGGTGATGCTGCTGGAACAGCTCACGGCCAGTGGCCCAGCAGCAATGGCAGGACCAGGGTGAGGGCAGCATCAGGACCAGGATGGGGGGCTGTGCTCCTGGGGTTGCTGCTGGGGACTGCAGCATCGTCTTTGCTTTGCTGGTTCAGAAGCTGCTTGTTTGCAGAGGTGTCATCCATATCCAGGTCATATGCCAGCTCTGAAAGCAGAAGGACAGAGGTGGTTAGTAACAGGCAGTGTGTGCCAGCATCCGGATGCGTGGCACATCCAGCCTCCACAAGCACCGGGGTCCTCAGGGCAGCCCATACCAGCAACAGGAGACAGCTGGTCCAAGTGCAGTTGAAGGCATCATCTGGCAGGGGCAGATGGGCCAGAAGAGCTTATCAAACATCTTGTCAGTCCTGCTCCCAGCCCCTGTCCCAGAGAGCTTCCCAGTACCCTACACTAAACTTTATGCTTGGAAAGACTAAAAAACCACAACTGTAAGGTGCCCCAGTAAGAAAACAAAAGAGATAAGGGGATCTGGCTTACTGGAGAGCTACTCCCAAGGAAACCAGCTGAGCTTTGGAGTGCAAATTGTGTCAGCTCCCCAGACACCACAAGGATGCGTGCAGGAGTGAGGAAATTCAGGCAAGCGCAAATAGTTTCCCCAAACCCAGTGTCAGCACAAGGCTTTGCTCACCAAATACCCCCTGGCTGGAGGACCTCAGGAGCTGTGCATTTCTGAGGTCTTAAGTAAGTATGTGCATAATATGCTCCTTACAGCACTTAGAACATATCCATCCTCATGGATGTCCACCTCATGAAAGTGCTGGAGAGCCAGGAATGTGAATGGATCATGCACCTCAGGCATGCTGGTGTTGCAACATGGGGACTTTGAGGTTAAGCACATGGGAGCTTCATCCCAAGAAATGTCCAGTATAAGAGTTTTGATAGTCCTGGCAGAGAGGCATGACATTAACAGGGGGAAAGCTTGTGGCAACCCATCACTGGCTGCAAAGGATCTGCTGAGCAGTAGGTCACGGTTGCCCTTGTCTTCCTGGGACAGGGAGGAACAAAAAGTCCAAATAGACAATGTGGAAAGGCAAGAAACCAGTAATTCTCAGGGCCGAGAACAAAAAGCAAGAAGTGTTTTAAGATTCATAAGCCAGATGCATTTGGAGTGTTTGCACCTGCTGAGCATCTGGACCAAGAGGGTGCACTCATGCTTGACTCAAGGCAATGGGTTCCTCACTACCCTTCTTGTGCTGCTGTCATCTCCTTCTGGCGTCCAAGTTTCTCACCAGATGGGAATCAGTTTAGCCTGTTCATCTCATCCCCAGTGTCTAGCCTTTGAAAATGGAGGAAACTGGTGGTTTCCATAAGAAGAGACCCTGGCTCAAGCCTTTCACAAGCCCTTATGGATCATCAGCATACTGACAGGTTTGGATCATCCCACCCCACTCCACCCCTGAGAAAGAATCCAAGAAGCTGAATAAACACTCTAGCTAAAAAACGCCACATCAAGCCAATGAACACCACTGCCAAGGCAAACAGGCAGTATTTCTTAATCAAAAATACCCAAACATTGCAAAACAAAAGCTTAACAACGTTAGTGTGACACGTGAGTAAGCCCAGGCCATCAAAGAGGGTCAGAAACGGTTGAAAGGGAGTAGACATCCACACACACAAAGGGCCAGGTGCAAGCAAAACCTGACCGGTAAACTCTGACTTCTCTAGGAGATTCCCACAGATATTGTGATTCACCTTCAGAATTTTCCTACTTTTCTTCTTAAGACTACAGCCCTGCTGCTGTCCTGCAGAGCTGCACAGCCACGAGCAGAGCAGGAAAAGGTACCGCCCTGAAAGGGAGGCACCGGGAGGCCACCTCTGCCCATCCAGTGCTGCTTTCTGAGCACAGAAAGAAAAAGTCCCTCTGGCACAGGGGATGCTCAGGCTTCAGGGCAGTTTGGGACCAGTCTGGCTGCACCAGCTTATTTTCCCAAGCTCATTTCTGCAGAATAAGGGAAGGATTTTGAGTTAATAAAATCACAGCAGATTACTTTGGAGTTGGTTGTTTTACACAAGAGCCCTCAGCTGGTACAACATCCCATCAGGGCAATGACGGCCTGCCCTGGTGTGCTTTGGGAGGTGTTTCCACACACTCCAAAGCCTCCTAAAACCTAAAAGATGCCCCATGGTGTCACAGTACCATCAGGTAGCCATGTGCTTCCAGGCCAGCCATCTGCAGCTGGTCAGCAGAGCTTTTTGGGCAGAAAATTCTCTTATTGCACATTCTAGCAAAACTAAAAAAGTCCACAGGAACTAACTACTCTTGCCTTCAGTTTAGAAAACAAATTTGAAACAAAGGAGTGTTTCAGCAAGGTCCTTAACAGCACAAAGGGTTTTGACATTCCCATTTAAAGTCTCATTCTGCAATGCTGTAATTTATGAGATGCGAGTTCCTGCACGGTTTGCAATGCAGCAGCCGAGTTGTGTTGTGAACATTCAGCCAAAGCGTAACAAAATGATCGTTTCAAACATATTCTTTTACATGAGAAATTTTCAAATTCTGGGATTTCACTTGAACTTGATTAAGGGCAATTTTTAAAATCATAGTATTTCACCCAAATGGAAATGGCGAGTCTCTCATTCATCCTCTTTGACCAAATTAAAGAGAAGGGAACAGAAACCCTCTTGTCATCAGAGATTTGAGAGCTATTTTCCTAGCCCTGTTTAACTGCTTCAGAAGTTTAGTGCTTGGGTGTGCCGTTTGTTTTCGCTGTTCCTTCCATTGTTTCCTTCTCTGAGCTTATTTGCACCCAATTGTATTTTTAGGCTTGATGGACTTAGCTGTGCATCTTTTATTTTGCATTAATAATGGATCCTTAACTCTTGCAAATCCCTTTCACTTAACTTCTAACAACCTTTGGTACATCAGAGGAACAAAAAATAAAAACTGTTAGCCTCTAACAGACTAGGTCCAGGCAATAACAATGTTAAAAATATATTATAATAATCATCATCATCACATTTCAAATCCAGGAAGCTAAATTAGCAAATGTTCCTAACCAGGTACTTCCTGAGAGGGCTCCATTAGGCTCTCCAGCCTTCATTAGCATCCCTGGTTAGTCCAGGTCCCTGCCACACCCCTGCACCTCCTGCTCCCATACCTGCTGGCAGAGAAGGAGCCCTGGAACCAGGGATGGAGACGCAGGACAGCTGGTGGGGTAACAGAAACTAAACTCCCACATAGAGCATTGTGATAACTTCCATCCAAAACTCTGTCTTTACACCGCAAAATAACCTGACAGAAGTTGCTCCTCTGCCTGCCCACTCCCCAGCCATCTTCTGCACCAAATGTCTCCCCTGCCCCAGCACTGACCACCCACTCAATTCGCAACAGTTTCTACTACAAAGTGGCCCTTTGGCCCGCAAAGGCTTTTTTTGGTGGGGGAAACTAGAAAAATCTGTTTCTATTTATCATCAGTCAGAGTCCAGTGGGTATTACCAACAATCTGCACTAATTACGTATTCCATCTTCACTCATTTTGGTCCCTCTTGTCCTCGGGGCTGTGGATTAGATAATCCCCTTAAAATAATAGTCAATCATTAGCTCTGTTTTTTTCCTCTGCATGCAAGCTGAGCGTGCCGTGCCGTTTCCCGGAGTCCTTACGCAGCTGGTGAAAGGTCTCCAGCCGAACACAAGCCGGTCCCTCCGGAAGCATCTTTTGTAACAAAAGCCCCTCTAACACAAAGCTGCTGCGCTTTGCTCCCAGGACAGCAAAAGCTTCAATGGTCCCGCAGCGTGGATGACAAAACCTGCCACCAGCTCTACAACGTGCCCTTTCCACATCCGCAAAATAAAGCGGCAGCATTTTTCTATGGATTAGGACTAGAATTATGCACAAGCTTATTGGGCAGGAATCATGAAAAAGCTCCTCTTGCTGAACCACGCTAGCTTTGGAGATGGCTACGAAAGACGGCTGAAGCGGGAGGAGATTGGTTTGGAGCTGGTATAATAAGTCCCATGGCGGCTAGTGCAGAAGAAGACAGGAGGATGAGTACCAGCACGCAGGCAGCGTTTCGGAAGGCATTCCTGTGCCAAACCCACCACTGCCTACTGAAACACTCCTTTTCACCCCTCAAAGGACAACGTGGTCTTAAGCAAATAACTGCTAGCAAATGCCACTCTGGCAAATGACCTCCAGGAGGACAGTGCCCGGCTCCCGCTGGCTGGCTCGGCTGCTGCCCAGAGCCTGGAGCCAGGGAATGTCACCTCACAGGCAGGCATCTGGGCCGCCCACCTGCCAAGCTGCCCCGGCAGCTGGCTCCAGCGATGGACCTAATATAGCAACAGAGTCGTAAACCGCTTGGTCGTGTCACTTGATAGCTCTGCTGGAGCCCCGTGCAGTGGCAATGGGTGCGAAGGGGATCCTCCCACAGGCAAAGCCATCCTGCCTAACGTAGCGTGTTTACCAAACGAGGCTGTCGAGTGGGCCAAAGCGCTTCTGGGGACATGGTGATGGCCTTTGTTTGCAGATGATGCAAACTCTGTGGTGTGAAGGGACTAGGGAATGGATCATGACCATGTGTTTCCAGCAAGCGCAAAACATATCAAGTAGAAATGTCAGAGACAAGTAGGGCAGCTTAGCAAGCTCCTGCAGCTCTTGAACATCTGCCTGTGTACGTCCTTCAGGACTAGACTAGGAAAAGCACAGGCTACCATCACCAGTGAGAATTACAATCTCCAGGGTACACTGCTTTCTTTAACTTTTTTAAGCAGCAAGTCTCATCAGCATGGGGAACAAGTTGCTGATAGATGCAGTAGAGCCTGGCGGTCTCCAAAGCACGGTGGAATTTCTTAAAAGGAGAGATGTTTGAGTCAAGCCCAAGCTGCTGACTCATTACAAAGTGAAGCATAAGAGTCTGTGATTCCATAGACCAGACTGCATGACTCTGGCTCCCAACTCTCTCCATCTCTACAGCACCAACCACGTCACTCTCACAGGTGTTTGCACCTGAAATCCAGAAGAACAGTCCAATTGAATCCCAAACTCTTCCTGTTGGAACACCAAAAGCTCTGCTCACCTCAGCTTCCAGCTACCTGGCTTTCTGACGCAAACAGCCCGTACTACAAACACACCTCTGCCTCCACAAAGACACCACCTAAACCCATCCATGGAGTTACATGGCACATATGGCCACGACTGTGCAGATACAGCCAGGATCCCCAACCCTTTGCTTCTCCAAAACACCTTAAATTCTTCCAAACACCCAGCCAAGCATGGTTTCATATCATCAGGGAGGTTTTGCCCTCTGGCTCATTACCACTAAAATCCTGGAGCACCAACAGGTTTGCCAGTTGTCTTCTTGCACAACGAGCTGCAACAGCCCAGCCGTAGGTGCGGCCGCGCCGGCGTGTAATTAACACGCTGAGCTGGGGCTGGCCACGATGCTTGTGTTGGCACAGTTGTGAGATCACTGAGATGGGTGCGCAGCATGTGCTTGGTCTTGTGCCTCTGCTTTTCTACCTCCTCCGCAGCAATTTAGGAGGTGTGGCAATATGGATTTGAGGAGAAGCACAGAAAAAATCCGGCTCAACACCATCCTGCTGCCATCAGTGATGTGGCTGAGGGAACCTGGCATGGCTCAGTAGTGAGTGGTAAAACCAACTTCCTGGGCAGAAACTCAAGGGAATTGGGTTTGGGATTGCTGATTTGCAAACGAAGACTTTTCCCCCACTCGCGTCTTCGGCACATACGGGCTGCTGGCATGCCACTGACAGCCTGCAGCCTGTATGCATGAGTGACCTGAAGACTGCAGGCATCACTGCAAAATCAGCATTGATTTGGGGGAAGTTCCTCAAGGATTCAGGCAATCTGGGGAGCAATGGCCAGGTTGATTTGGGGTGATGAAGTCATGAGGTGATGAAGAGGTGAGGAAGTTCCAGCTCAGCCCCATGTCAGGGGTGCAACCTGGTGCTGGTCGGGGTACATGAGGCAATTGGCCATGAGCTCTGCAAGGCAGCTGGTACAAACATCCTGGCTCTCCAACCTCCAGCACTACCACGAAAGTCTCATACATGGATGTCCTCAAGGTTTCAATGGAGCAAAGGGAAACAAACACCCCAAAAACTCCAACACATCACATGGTACGGGCAGAGGGGCTGCACCATGACCCTAATTCAAGTGACTACTCCACCACCCCACCTTGGCCAAAGGCTGGTGGTGAGGAAAGGCTGACATTTATGACCCAGGCCTATGTTTACTTTGAAAACACACATCCTGAATCCCTCTTTGCTCCTTGGTGTACTCTAGATATACCCTGAAGAGAAAATGGTGTCTCTAATTGCATTAATAATTTTCCCTTTGGCAGCAAGCAAAAGAGTTTCTGAACTGTACTTGCAGAGCAGAGCCACAAAAACGTGTGGCAAAATGTTTAGCAAAATGTGCTCATGTAATCTATTAAAAATTAACAAATCTCATTAGCATTATTAATTGGAAGTGCCAGAGTCCTCGTACCTTGATGATGAATCAGCAATGCCCCAGTCTGATATTCAGCTGTACTGTCCAGAAAAAGAGCTGCTCCCCAGAGGAACATAGGGGAGAAGAACTGAAAAATAGGGACCTAAACATGGACAGCCAAAAGCATCTTTCAAGAAAGAAAAAGAAGAAAATCTGGAAACAGAAGAGTGTGAATGGAAGTGAAGTGGTTCATGAGGCAGCAATATAGGACCAGGTCAAGCAATGTTCCTGCAGATCACTCATCTACCTCAGCTCATCCAGACATGGAGTCACTCCTTCCCTCTTTGAAGACCTTCAAGATTTCAACCCACAAAGCTATCCCTTCTGATCATTCTGCTGTCACCTGAGACATGTCAAGACAGCCTTGATGTTGGGAGGTAACATTCCCAGTGTTAGCAGAGCAAAATGAAATGCTTCATGTTTCCTCTAATGACCAAAACCAACATCATCGCATCAAACTGAAATCATAGAATCATTAAGGTTGGAAAAGACCTCTAAGATCATCAAGTCCAACTGTCCATGCAACACTGCCATGACCATTAGACCATGTCCCGAAGTGCCACATCTACATGTTGAACATCTCCAGGGATGGTGACTCCACACTTCCCTGGGCAGCCTGCTCTAGGGCTTGACCTCTCTTTCAGTAAAGAAATTTTTCCTAATATCCAATCTAAATCTTCCCTGGCACAACTTGAGGCTGTTTCCTCTTGTCCTATTGATAGTTACCCGGGAGAAGAGACAAACACCCACCTCTCTGCAACCTCCTTTCAGGTAGTTGTAGAGAGGCGGGCACTCCTTCATCTTTGCTCCCCCAAAAGCTCTTTGGATATGACAAGACAGGCAACTCTTGCTTGCTACCTGCTGGCCTTCAACTCTCCAAGTTCAGGACATTTAGTGACAATCATATACTAACAAGAACTGCCAAGATGCAGTCCTAAGGTGAACAGCAACGGTCCCTGCCTTCCAGATGCCAGCTGCTAAAAGCAGCCCTCAAGGCAGAAGGATATTTCCCAATGCTGCATCAGAAAACTCATGTTACAGCACCCAGGAACATCTGACATCTTCCTTTGTGACTCACTGTGGGCAGAAACCAGACTTGAACGGGGACCAGGCCACAGAGACAGGGGTTCATGGCATTTATGCTCCCAGAAGGCAGCCAGGAACATGCCTCTTCAATCAGAAGGGACTAGGACTTTGTGCAGTGTCTATGCTCAGTCAAAAATCCCTGGACATCGATTATTGCCTTATGCTTGTAAGGAAAAGAAAAATCAAAGGCAGATGATGTTTTGCTCCTTGAGCACATACACAAAGATAGTGCCCGAGCAGTGTTCCCAGGCTGGGGTCAAACTGACAGAGACTCCAGCAGGCTACAACTCAGGGCATCAAAGAAAATATCCAGAGAGATATTTCAGGCCACCATGAATTTGGGTTGTGCTTGGACATACCTGCTCAGCCCACAGGTAGAGTCAGCAGGTAGGCTTGGGCATAGTGGTCCGCAGGTACCTGCTCAGCCTGCCTCCACTCCTGGAGAAACTCCTTGAGGTTTTGTGCTCTTACAGTGCCTGGGATCACTGGTGTGGATGGAGAGCTGCCTGTGCCGGTGGAATGTTTGCACAGAGCATGGGTTGAGGTGACAGAGCTGCCAAGGGGAGGGGAGTTGAGAGGCTACAGCAGTGCCTGGCTTTTTTAATTGTGTTAAGCTGCTAAAATAAATAAATAAACAAATAAACCTCTGGCCCTGCATTAAAACAACATTAAAGTGACTTCAGCCTATAAAAACGGGGTAATGCAGGAGGCCCTGGGAAACATCGCCATACTTGACTTTCCCACTTTATACAGAAAAACAAGGGTTGGGTTCATAGGCTGGAACTTTTTAACAGCTTCAGGTCATGTACCCTGCACTGGAAGGAGCCCAGGGAACAGCTGCTGTAGTCTGAAACCAGGGCCTGGATTTGCACTGCCTTCTGCATGGCTGCAGGGAAAGACCCAAATTAAACCCAGCTGCTTACTGGGTGTATGTAACATCTGACACAAACCTGGGGCTGATGCCTGCTCTCTGCTACACTCCCAGACTGAGAGCAAACCCCGGTCCCAAAGCCCCAGTGGAATGATGGTGCCAGAAGCTAGAGCTGGATGGTAGTGGCATTTCTCTGATGGGAAACTCAGTGTCATCCCAGCTGAGCACCAAGACACTTCAGCACGAGTGCTTGGGCTGTGCTGGATCCATCTCATTACACTTGCTCACTCCTGGGAGCCAAGGGGCTCCCTGTCATGCTTGGGGACTGACAGCTGGGACTTTGTCAAAAAAGTGCTTGTGGCTGGGACTATGGCGGAGCTCAAGGAGACCACCCTGGCTGTCCCTATCCCAGGAGAAGGGAGCAAAGAAGGGAGGGGATTGGCCCCAAGCTCCTATTCGACACCTCCCCAGGTCAGCTTGTACATGCAGCCATGGAGGGTACCAGGGACAGGGATGCACAGCTCACATGGGAGCATCCAAATTGCTCTGAGGACATGTCCACCAGCACAGCGAGCAGTGAAACAAAGAGGTGGCAACATAAGACGGGTCTGAGGTCCAAGTCCACGAATGCCTCCCCCTCCATCCTATCTATAGCACTCCACAGCTCACCCTCAGGAATGTCACAATCACAGTTGAAAATCAAAATAAAAAGGCTACATAATCCAGTTTGTAAATCCCTTGAAAAATACAAAATCCTCTCTAAAACGGATTACAGAGATTAGAGATAAGAGTTTCCTGGAAATCAAGAACTGCATTTCAGCCTCCATCCTCTCTCACTCTCCCAGAAAAGAGACAGGCTCATGCCCCGCACCACCCCACCCCACTAGTCCACAGCCATCGCCTTGGCCTTGATGAGCAACAAGGGCTCCCTCAAGCCCCTGAAAATAGCACAGCTCTTTCTACCTGCTTTTGCCCTAAGCACTATTTTGGGGCATTATCTTCTGCATGTTCCTGAACCAATGCAACATGCATTGGTGGCAGGAAATCTGCCTACGCTGGGGAGAGGAGGAGATGCCTGCCAGCCTCCTGCAAGCTTTTTGGTCAATCCCTTTTCCAAACAGGCTCCATGGGAACCATGCAATGTGCTGCCGCAGTTTTGTGAGCTGCAGGAGCTGTCCCCCAACTCTGCGGGTGCCTAGCAGAAAAATATCTTCTTAAATCAGGATGGTCTTCTAAAAATCAAGATGTTCCACTTGGCTGTGCCAACAATGGTGACAATGTTATCAATGGGAGGAAGGTCAAAAACTCAAGAGCCAACGACATCAAAATATTCAGCAGCCATGCTATTATTATTCTGGTAGATTAAAATCAGTATTTTGTTTAATATTTTGACTCAAATATCCACAGGCACTGGTGGCAGGACAATTTTCTGCTGGGAATTTTTATTTTGTGAGAGTTTTTGTGCTTTCATTCTTATTTGGAAAAAAAAAAAAGGATTGCTATATTAGCATTCCCAGCAGAGCACACATTCAGGTTCCTGACCTGTTACTGCTCAAGGACTTCTGCAGCTGCAGATGCCTGTTTAGAGCTATAGTTGGGTCACTTTGAATGATGCTCATAGAATAAAGATCAAAACACTTACAGCTTGATCAAAAGGACACTTTATGAACACTGCAGCCCAGGTTAAGAGCTGATGTGAATACTTACGTTCACTTTTATATTAGCTCAGCTCCGTTCTAATAAAATTAACGCCCTTTTAAATAATGCACTCAGTTTTTATTTGTTTCATGTTTTTGTGCCTTATAGCTTTGAAAACATATCCTCAAAATCTTTCCATCACTCTGGGAATGTCTAGTCGTGGTGGGATCTGGAAATCAGCTTCTCCAGAGGAATAAGGGGAGTTGCTGCTTTGTACCATTGCTCCACCTGCTCTAAACTAAATTTATCCACCAAAGGTTGGGTTCCCCCCTCCTGCCCCCACCCTCCAGAAGAAAGTAACACAGTCAGACTCTTTCTTTTCCCAGTAGGAATTATTACCTGTAAATAAACAGTTAAAAACTGAACCACAAGCAACAACAGCATCAACGCTCCTTTGAAAAGAGACAACAGAACAAACAAAGCAGGGAAAAACCCAGCTTGTTTTCTGCATTTTGCTTGCACATGAGAGGCAAAATGAACTTACCAGTCGAGGACAGGGAATGTCTTATTGGCGCAATACAGCTGGTTAACTGTTCTTCAGAGATATTAATCTCAAAAGCCAGCACAGAAAGAGCATTTTCTCCTCTTTTATTTATTTATCTTTTTTTTGTGCCAACTCACCTTAGCTGAAAAGCACATTGAGATTGTAATTATGGGAGGGCCTCATCTAGTAGATTTGTAAACTCAGCTATCGGCTTGAATTACTGGAATTAGCAAGGCTAATTTAATGTCACTGTTCAAAATAGCTCAGATCTGGAATTTCTTAATGGCCTTAGGAGAAGGAGTCTTTATGCATACTGCAATCTAGGCTTCATTCTTAGACTAAATTCCTTCTCATAGATTTTGTGAATGCCCTGTTTTGTAGCCAACACAAACTCTGTCCAGTAAAATAATGTAAGGACTCAGAATGAAAAGAGATTAGCTGTTCCCTGCTCCTGTTATTTTAAAGCAGAAATAACTTTGGCTTCTACTGATTCATAGACAAAGCTTGAAATGCAAAGCATGCTCAACTCCAGATTCAGCATGAAAAGGACCTTAAAATATTCCCGAGTGCAAGTAATGGACTTATTAGAGGGATGAAAAGAGGCACTTTTCACAGAACCCCAAGCTCTTTAGTCCTGTCATATCAATAATCTTGCTTAAGAATTTCATTCTATTTACATTTCTTTCCCTTACAAATATCCTGCCTGACTCCTGTGAAATACAACATCCATGCTTTTAAAGTGTTAATTTATTTCTGTTAATGCTTGCTGGCAAGTGCTGTAAAACGTCTGCAGATCGCCCAGCGCGTGAGTGGGTGTGATGGCATCAGAACGCGTGTGACAGTGAACAACTCTGTATGACGTGCAGCTTTACACCTAACTACTGATAAACGAGCAGGTAAGTTTAAAGACTTGGTTAAAAGCATCTTCTTTAAAGAAACGACAGTTGATCGTGCTGGAACTCAATGTACCTGCAATCTGTTCTCCTCTCTTTTATGTTTAACACCCAGAAAAGCAATGCTGACAGTGAGAAAGAACTTTATAGACATCAGGCAGGAAACCTGCATGTCTGTCCTTAAGCTACCAAAATAAACCTTTCTTTTTTTTTTTTTAATTCAGTTTGATTAGTCTTTGCAGGACAGTTTAATCCAAAACCAGCACTAAGCAACTAGTGGCAATTTTTCCTCTCTTTGAACAAATGGCTGAAAACCAAAGGTATTCCAGGAACAAATCACAAAAACCTGGTTAGAAACACCAGAAAAGCAGATGGAGATGTCCTCTTTTTAAGGAGCAAGGGGAGGACTTTTCTCCAGTTGGCTCCACGTCCCCTGGACAATTTGCACTGGTCAGGGAGTATTGTAGCATGGAGGGGATAGAAGATGTGTTGGGCCACACCTGCCCATGACCCTCCCTGAGACAGCAGCGGCAAAGACCAAAAGACCTCAAAACACGGCGATATGATGTGTGGCCATCCTGGGATGGCCATGCACAGCACGTGGTACCAGCCAGTGGTGATTTCCACAGACCCAATGATGCGGTTTTGCTCTGGAAAGGCAAACCACAGGGACTGCATGCTGCCTTTCACCCAAGGGTCTCAAAGCACACCACAAGCATTAATTATACCCTCTGCTTTGCAGAGATTAATTAAGCACTGAAGCCTCCTGGACCCTGAGAGCTGAATGCAAGCCTCCATTCACTAACTGCTAAAACTGAGCCAAGGTTGCAATGACGCTTCACAAGCACTCATGGGCAAGCTGGGAAAAGCACTTCCAAGTGCCCCAAGTCACTCCGTAGCAGCTGTATCTTCCTCCTGGGATGCTTTTAATTCCTCTGGACATGTTCCATCAAATCCCTCTGTGAAGGTAGCCATTAGAGGTTTTGCTCTGAAAACACTTTATGGCAAGGCACAGAAACTAGACACACCAGGGAGCCGGGAGGGTGAGGAGCAGTCCTGTCCCACAGCCATCTTTCAGTGCATCTGCTCAGCTTCTATTTCTAAGGACATTTCAAGAGGTCTCTGACATTACTGGTCATTTTTCCTAATGATGAACTTGATAACCCTGATGAGACATCTTGCATCCATGAACAGAGATGCAACAGAAGCTCCTCAAATCATCCTTGTTGCTTCCTCACGTCCTGCTGGCTGCCGGGTTCTGTGTTACTGCTTCCCAGGTGGGACAGGCTGCAGAAGACTACCAACATGCCTTTTCCTGTCCATCCTCCCACCCCTCCAGAAGCAAGAGGTATCCCCAGCAGCTCTGCCAGCTGAGCCATGGGAAGGCAACTCGATATGATGGTGTCCTTCTCCAGGTCAAACTCACACATGTCACATAAGACTCATGCAGCCTTGGTCACTCCAGTGACCCCTTCTGCAACAGTCCAGCAAACCTTCTCTGTCCCCAGATCCCCCCATTTTTCTTGGTTCAGACTTGCTGGCTGCCTCCCTGTCTTTCCATCTTTCTGGATGACTTTGTGTCCTCTCAGAAGATGGTTGAGCCATTGCCCAGGGCACAGGTGCCAAGCAACGGGTGGTTTCGATGAGCAGCCTGTCAACTCAGAAACATCTGCTGTCACTGTTTTTTAGCAACAAAAGCCTGGATGAAACAGACAACAAGTGCATTAAAAAAATATGATACCTATGCCACAGAGGGCTGGAAGGCAAAGCCAGCGCCTGCAGCTAACAAACAGCGGTGGCTGTGCTGCAGCTGCAGCCTGGGAAACTCATTGAGACCACATGGGGTGTCAAACTGTATGTAAGAGGAGTGCTGGGCTTACAGGCACTGCATGACAGCAGCCCCGCAACGGAGTCGGATGGAAGTGGGTCTGAAGAGACCAGAGACGACAAGTTTCTCTGTGCACACCTGCCTTTGCCTCACCGAAACTGGGAGAAGCAGATAAATGGGCATAGCCCCAGAACGCCTGAGCTGTAGGTCAAGGTAGAGGCAGAGAAAGGATCTCCTCGTGCATCCCACCCTGATGTGGGATGCAGATGGAGAGATGCCCAAGGAGGGATCCCTTGGAGCAGGGCTTGCTATAGAGGCTGTATCTGTTTGCTTTGCTTTAAGGTTAGTGCAAACCTGCAGCTGTCCCGTCCCCAGTGTAGGTTTCCATAGGATGAAGTGATTTAGGAACCTCCAGACAATCCCACACAGCAGTCCCGGATACCCCATATCCTAATAACAGAAGCTGGTTAAGTATTTTCACAGATGTGTTTCTGCTCCTTAATGTATGCAACTGGTCAGAGCTAGTCTTACTGCTATTAGCAACCAAAATCACTCTCAAACCTCTTGCTTTCCAACCCAGGCACAGCAGTTCCTTTTGTTCAACACATCAAAATATTTCCTTGCTATGTCCTTATTTTGGGATTTTCTTTTTGTTGGTACACAGAGTCATTTTTCTTCTTTCCACATTTCCTAATGAGTTCTGGTGGTAGGAAGTTGTTTGTAAATCACAGAAGTATTTGTTTTACTGGAAACATCTGCTTTAACACATTTGACTTAAAAAAAGTTTTTTGGTTTTTTTTTTTAACAAAGGTATTAAGCTGCAATGTAAATTAGGCACATCTGTTTATGAGTCACTGCAATAGCACTGCCTCCAATGCACCGGATCACACAGATCTCCAGGGGCCTGATCCAGCAGAAATTGGAAACTTACAGCTTGCTCTGCTCCCTTTCCCAGCACTACTCTTCTGAGAGGATTGCTGCCTGATTTAATAAATTAGACCACTAAATAAGAAAGATCTATTTATTATCTGCTAACAGCATTAAGTGTCTGGCCCAGCAAACACTTAACTATTAGCAAGATACTTAAGCTGGTGCCCAAGTCCATGGGCACCTGAGGACTGAGTTCAGTGGAGTTACCTGTGCGTGGGGGACATCTGTAGCTGGGGACTCCAGGCTGCACCAGACCTACCTTTGCCCGTGGTGCTGCACCACCTCTGCTGCCTTCAGCTGCCCAGTGCTGCCTTTAAAAACATTTAGAGAAGCAAACTAGAAGAAAAGACATCAGCTGAACCTCCAAGGTCAAAACTGGATGCACCAGCTGGTATTTGTTCACTGGAACTAGAAGGGTCAGCAGACCTGGGGCACTGGTTTGGGGCCCAGGAGAAACTGTTCAGCTTGGTTTTCTGGAGTGGCTGGAGAGCATCCCCTGATGCTTCTGGGGTAAATAAAGCAAATGGGGAGCATGAGGGGGAATCAAAATCAGCAAGGAGATGCCTGGAGAGCACAGATACAGGACCTCCATCCCCACAAGAGCTGCAAGACCCAAACTGCCCTGGACACACAGACCCCACTCCACTAGGGTAAAACTTCTGACTGCCACCAAAGCCCACGGCCACACAGGAATGTCCCACCAGAGCCCAGGATGGGAATGTGGTACTGGCAAAGCCTTTGCTCCCTGCACCTGGCCACAGCAGCTCCTCTGGCACAGCCCACCCATCCAGGATGAACACATCCCCCAGAAGCACCAGGCTACCACCGAGACACGCCCCCACCTGATATCTGCCACTGGCCCCATATATGGAAAAATCCATACATGGTCAAAAGCACCCAAGGACAGACCATGCGGAAGCCACAGGGAGGTGGCCGTGCACAGAGGCATTTTGGCTGCATGGTGCTGGGCACACCTTATAGAATCATAGAATAGTTTGAGTTTGAAGAGACCTTAAAAATCATCTAGTTCCAACCCCCCTGCCATGGGCAGGGACACCTCCCACTAGACCAGATTGCTCAGAGGCCCATCCAACCTGGCCTTGAACACCTCCAGAGATGGAGCATCCACAACCCCCTGGGCAACATGTTCCAGTGTCTCACCACCCTCACAGTAAAGACCTTCTTCCTAATATCTACTCTAAATCTACCCTCTTTTAGTTTAAAATCATTACCCCTCATCCTGTCATTACAATCCCTGATCTTCTTCTCCCCATCTGTCCTGTAGGCCCTCTGCTAGTCCTGGAAGGCTGCAATAAAGTCTCCTCGGAGCCATCTCTTCTCCAGGCTGAACAACCCCAGCTCTTTCAGCCTGTCCTCACAGGGGAGGTGCTCCATCCCTTGTTCACAGCTCTCCTCTGGACCCTGCTCCTTTTAGTCTTTTTAACAGCAGAAATAAAGCTACAAGTGCCAGGAAGGGAAATGGAATGCGACAGTGCATCAGATGCTCCCTGACACCAGACAGTAGAGCACAAGGGGAGAAGTCTCCCCTTAGAGGAAGGGGAAAGGAGAGTGTTTTGGGTACAAATGCATTCTTTCACATTCTCTGCACTTACCTTAGCAGATGATTTATGTAGACCAGGAAGAGGAAGAGATATTGCAGGCTGTGTTCTGCGATGACTTTGGGGACCACAAAACCATTTTTTATTTACATTTTACTGGAATGATCTACACAGAACCAGAAGAGGATGAGCAAACGTACCAAAGCTGCAGAGCAGCCGGCAGAGAGTTATCAGGGAGGCAGAGGATATTACTCAGACCCAGACAATTACCATCAGCTCCCACCTGCCAACTGCAGTCTGCCTAAGACAAAAAAGTCCAAAAACAGGCTGCAGCAGATGTCTGCTCCCCATGCAGGAAGTGTCTCCAGCAACCATGAGACACAAGCAACTCCAAAATAGCTTTGAGTCCAAGAATTTTACAGAGACTCAAGATACTGAATTAAAAAGGGAAGGAGGAGGTGGAGAATGGAAGGAAGAATAAGGATGTATATCACATTGCAGTTGTAATTTACATTTTAGAAATCCTGCTGGGACTCCTGCGCTGGACTGAGACGGTGACGGATGCCCTGGCAGTCTGTCCAGCTGCTGAACTCAACACAGCAAGTGAGGTCCCACAGCAGGTAGCAGTACCTGCCACCACAATACATACATCCCCCTGCATCATGCCATATAGCCACCAAGAGAGCAGCCAGCCAAGGGACGCAGCAGCATCCTGGGCACACAGCAGCACACAGGGTCCTTCAGCATCCAGGAAAGAGTCAGCCCCAATGCGACACTTCGGTCACTGGCTCCTGGCTGCTCAGAGATGGGACACACCAAAAGGGCTCTTGGTGGAAGGAAGGTGTGGGAAAGGAAAGGCACTGTTGCGTTTGCATTCAAGATCCACGCTGGGTGCAGACCCAGGGTCCCACAAGAGGGAAGGGCAGAGCATGATCCCAGGTCCCACGGGAAGTAAAGAGCAAATAAAAAGCAGGAACAGACAGCAAGATGTTGTCAAAATCCCCAAATATCATTGAAGACATTTTCTGAAACAACAGAAGCTGATCAAAATGCCAGATTTCCATTCCCACAGAGAAGGGGGAATGTGCTACTGCTCCAAAGCAGAATGAAGGCAAAATGCATCCAAGTTTTCTATTGTTTAAAGAAAAGAGAAAAAAAAAAAAAGGAAGTTGACATGCCACTCCAACACAGTCCAATCAATTCATTTGGATTTCATTTTTTTTCTGTGATATAATTAAAAATGTAATGTCAAGCAGACTTTTAGACAAGAAGCCCCTCTCGAGTGAAAGCCGACAGTGTTACCTTGCAGCGTGAGCAAACAGGCTGTTGCTGCACTTCCCTGCTGCAGGAGCAGGGAAAGGCATTTCCATTTATTCCCAAAACTGAAAAATCCCACCCAAAAACCCCAGCAGGCTTCATTGCACCCCAGTTCCAGCAGAAAGACATTTTCCAACACGAAGTCTTCCCATCAGAAAGTTTCCAACCTGCCCTAAAAGCAACATGGGAGGAAGTTAAATTTTGGGGTCAAGCTGCTTTTTTCCCTGTGGAGACATCTTAGAGACTCGGAAAAGCTGGCAAGGCCAGTGAACTTCAGAAGTGCTCAGCTGCCTGAAATTCAGTGATATGGAAGAAAGCCATTTGGGCTCTTCTTGGAGCCACGAAAGCCCCAGGGCCAGAGATGAACTACGAAGGCAGAGCACAGTCCGCCAGCAGCCACTGCACGGAAAGGAGGACATCTCTCCTGCAGTTCACAGCTCATCCATCCCAGCTGCAGGAGAGCTTGGGGTTCTGCTGGAGGTCCACCTGGGAATCAGGAGAGCCAGCGCTCAGACGGACACACCTGGTTCAGTTCATGTTACTCCTGCTGTTGGCCCCGGCAGATGTGCCACAGGTCAGGGCTAATGCACAACAGTTGAACAGAGCTTTGTCCTGACAGATGATGAATCCCCTGTTTCTGGAGCTCACAGCGCAGTGTTGACTCAGTAACCGATCGTGTCCTGGTAATACACCGACTGACGAGTGATTTGCAGCCCAGACCCAAACACACACTATTTTCACTTGCAAAGCAAGGGGTGGAGAGAAGAGAGAAAGAAATGTGGATTAAAAACCCTGAGATATTTATCTGAAGGAGCATCCTTCTCCCTCTTTCTGATATCTTTTTGGCAAGGACTAAAGCAAGGCTGCTTTCTGGGCAGGTCTGTGTTTCTTTCTGCTGGAGACCATCAGCACCAGCCTCCAGGATCAGGCCCGTGCACAAATATAGCATGGTTTCTCCATCAATTTAATTTTGAGAGCCAGCCTTATTTCAGGTAATGCTTATTACTCCACTTGGGCTACAACCCATTACTTTCCAGGGAGCATTGCTGTCTGGAAAGATCCAGACATCTTCCAGATATTTAACTCACAGCTTCATTTAATCAGGCTTGATTAGTTCATAGATACATACAATTACATTTATGGAAAGATTTAAAAACTAGTTTTGAAGAATGTGATGCTCCTGTCTGCAGCAAGTAGGAACCTGTTGGATCCTGGGTAAGGAGATCACCACGATGTAGGTTCTCACTCAACCACATCTAAGTAAACACCAGCTCCCCAGAGCCTTCAGTTGCTGCCACAATGTGATGCTGCAACTCGTACTGCTAGGTCATTGCCACAATACCCTATATGAAAACAAACACATTTGTTCAGATCTGAAGAGGGGAACCAAGAGGTCAGGACTTTTAAGGCACTCTGGAGAATTTCAGCATTTCCCATGAAGAAGGCTCTGAAAGTTGTACCCAAAAGTCTTCCAAAAGCGGTGGCTTCTATGGTCCACCTGAAATGTATCTGTTCTCTTGGACATCTCTCTCAGGACAAGATGATGGATAGAAATAGAGCAGCCACAACTGAGAGCCCAGCATCCTCTCTTAGACACTTTCAGTGAGACAGAGCCACCTAGCCCAATGTTAATTGTGTCTCTGGTTATTCACATCATTGCATTTCCCCAAGACACCTCCTGGGCAGATGCATGTCAAGCTCATCCCGAGCCAAGCTGTGTTTAACAGTCCTTTATAGACTCTCTTCTTGTGAATGTCTTCTTGGATCTTTGACTGCATGTAACCGTTGGGTGTCCCCACTGTGTGCCATTCCTCCTGTTCAATCCTTGCCATTGCCCACAGCCAAATCCCCAGCACCACAGCAACGTGCACCAAAGGATCCCAGTCTTGCTGATCCCAGTCTTGTGTTCAGCTGGTGCCTGAGCAGTACTAGTGAGCAGTAGCTCAGCTATAGTGCTGTTCCATGCTTCCAGTCCACAAGGAAGGGATCTCAGCTGGACCAGCCTGTCCTGGACCACAGAGGAGCAGAAATGCTGACAGGAGAGAAGGCAGCCCTTCATGCAGGGTGCATCCCCTATTTTCTGAGACCAGGAGCCACAGAAGCCACGGGGTAGAACAGGGATGGCCCAGCCTTGTGCCCACAGGATGTCCCTGTGATGTTTTACAGCTGAGTAAATGTTTTATAGCACACCGACACGAATGCTGGGACACGCTCTGGGGCTGGAGCTCTCTGGCAATGCTGAGCAGGGCTGTGCCCTCCAGCCTCATTTATTACATCCCCATAATCGCTCTTATCAGCTTACCTGCAGCGATGCACTAGTAAAAGCCAAGCCACTCTTGAAAGGGGCACCTTCTCCTACGTGAAAAGTCAATCAACGTGTTATTTTGTTATCAGGCTCATAGACAAACCTCTCTTTGTACAACAAACTGTGCAGATACAATGCCCTGACTATCAGCGTAAGGTTATCTTGTCAGTCCATTAGCAAGTAGCACCTGGTCTGCTTTTGCCTGAAATATTCCTTTATTGTCGTCCCTTAAAAAGAAATCCAGTTAAACTATTTTGCCCCTCCACAACATAAAACGGCATAAAAAGAAAAACAAGTATGTATCCGAGTCAGGAATTGTGTTTCCTAGCTTCAGAAGAATTCATGTGTTTCCAGCCACAGAAAAGCACATTTATCATCCTTTAAAGATAAATATGACTATCGCTATAATAACTGGGCAGATTTTCACATACTTGAAATTGTTTTGATGCGTTCAGTCATGTAAAATGCTGCACTTGGTAACAATTTAAAGATATATTAGCTCCCAAATTACACTGCTGAAAAGTTTCTCCTTAGACACTCTGGCATAATACAAACTGTTATTCAAACTTGCAACCTGACCAGAGGGTAAAGCTTTTGCCAGCAGACTGGCATTATAAACGTTTGAGATTGATAAGCAATCATAGATTTTCAAAGACTTTTGTGCATTTGTACATGTAAAAGCAGAAGCATCATCTCATCTGACCTTCAGTGTGTTGCCAACCCTTCAAGCTCAGCCAGTACCTCATACTGAGCCCAAGAATCAGCCTCATCTGCACTGGGGGCTTCCAGAAGAAGGATTTAAGCCAGTGTCTGCTCACACTGGGAATGCGATGCATACGATTTATGAATACGAGGATATCAGGGAATTACATGCCCTTCTGTTTTAAAAAAAACTTGGTATATCATCCTTTGCTTTGAGTTAGAATGGACCAAGACAGTGGAAATCAGCTCCTAAAAATACCAGACACAAATTGCTCAGATGGACTTGGATCTGCAACCTGCAAGCACAACACTGGAAAAGTTTAAAAAAGAATTAGAAAAATGAAGAAAAATTGACATCAGAAAAATAGGGGCATGGGATTTATATTTCCAGAGGACTCACTTGCTGACTCCATAGATGTTTTTGCATAGATAGAGCCTTTCTCAAAGTGCAGACTGATTCTGATAGATTAATTTCCAGCTCCTTAGTTGTGGACTTACTGGTTTTTCGGAGGAAATCACAGCACAAAAGTTACTAGAACCCTTCAAAATGTATACATTATGCGCAGTGTAAGGCCTGGAACAGTCATAGCAGCACAAACAGCCAGCTGAAGGATGCTATAAACAAGCCTGTCTCTGAATGCCACCAATAATTTTCCCAGTCTGTCAATTAAAAAAAAAAAAAAAAAAAATCATTTTTGCTGACGTCAAAAGTGAATTAATGAACTTGCCACTCAATTAGAGCTTCAGTCAACTGTTACATGTGACTCCCTCTCCATCTTCTAGCTTGTATTTGGACAGTGACAACAAATTCTTGACTTCCAACCAAATCTTCATTAAAAGGAGAAATTTCAACAAACAAACACTTGAAATAGAAAAGCAATAATCAAGCTATCGCACTGTTTTAGTTGGTACGATCCCAGCTCTTCCATCAGAATAATCTAGCTGACATTTGGCCTTGTCATTTTTTCACCCTGGGACAGGACGAATGTCTTGTAGAACAGTACATTTCTGTCATCCTTGCTTCACTCAAGCATTCAGAAGCACCCTCTTTGGAAAAAAAAAAAAAGTAAAAAAGTTGTAGCCACAAAAATTATAGTTAATAGTCCTAAAGCTTTTAGCAGAATAGAAAAATTCAGTGGAAGGATGCCACATCAAAGCAACACAGCTCACCCTGCCACATGAGGCAAGGACAGGGCATCTCTGTTGAAGGCTGAGCAGAGTCACGTACAATAAATATTGATACTGCACGCACGATATTTTTCAGTAGGACAATCCAAGCCTGCAGGCTGTACAGTGGGGAGGCACAATAGCCACATGGCCCCGTGCTGTCAGCAAAATCCACACAGATGGAGACATTTTCCACCTGTAGAAGGAGTATTTTGAAAGTCAATCGGGTATTTGAAAACAGCAGATGAACATCCCAAGACCCAGCAGTAAATTGAGCAGAGCAGATACTAGCCACTCAGATACCAGCAGATACTAGCCACTAGATACGGGCACCCTGAAGGCATTTGCAGAGAAGCAATCAACGTGATAAAGGATGGAAAGACAATCTTGTAAATATTTTAACCACTGTTGGTCTGTCTCCAAGCACATGCATGGAGTGAGCCCCAACAGACTTTGATCCCAGGCTGGGAGCCTCTAGTTTTCCAGCACAAATGCCCACTTATAGGGAAACCTTCCCGCACCAAGGGGCTGCAGAAACCAGGAGGGCTCACCCAAAGCAACCTGCTTGGCCTGCCTTGGTCAGGAAATCCACCAGTACCGGTTTGCTCCCCAGAATGACCAGCCTTTTACATCTCAGGAAAAAGCAATTCAAATGTCATCGTACCAGCGGCATCTCCTGTTCCCCGCCACAGCATGGAAGGAGCTTGGATTTGCAGCACCTCCAGAAATAAACCTGGGAGAAAACAGGGTGACGAGAGGAAGGTCACCAAAGGTTTGAGCGGTAGGAATGACACCTCAGCAGTGAGACCTCTAAAACATGGAATGGTTCACTAGGATATCTGAAGATTTTTAAAAGCAGAATAGGATGAAAGTTGCAACGTACAAGTGTTCAGAGCAGCTTCTGAAACATGGTGTGAGGCAGAAAACACAGGAGTCCTTCTCTGTGATCATGCAGGACACGGCCACACGAAAGTGGCAGCCCCTTCTCTCTGGAAAGGTGGTTGCCAGAGATGGCATCTGCTCTGCAACGTGTCTATATTCCTGTTTGGAAGCAACGACACCTTTCTATCACGTATAAATGGGTTACTAACCTTTTCCAACTGGGAAGGGACCATGCTTGGCCAGCCCAGAGGCAATGTTCAAGTCTGCAATTTGACAAGAACCCTCAAAAAAAATCCTGCTGAGAGGATAAATTAGTGGCACAGCAAGCCAGAAGCTATTAAAGAGTTACAGATCTGGATAAATCAAGGGAGACACTGGGCTGATCTTGACTTTCATGCAGCACCTGATTATGGTGTGGATTGCTGGGAAGCTGCACAGAGGTCCAGCCAACACGGCTGGCCTGGCAGCCCACGGTGGCAGCCAGAGCACCAAACAGGCAGGGTAGAGGAAATATCAGGGCTTCCCCAGGGGCTCGAACTACAAACTCCCTCTCCCCTTAGAAATAACCCAGGGAGTGCAGAAAGGCAAAACTAACTGCAGGTTACGCAGCAGGAACAGCCAGGCAGGGGAGCTGTTTTACACACACAAACTTGCAGAGCCATCTTTATATATCTTTATTGCACACATCTATCCTTACATATCTCATGGGATGGGGCCAACTTCCCTTCCCAGGACAAAATATTTCTATTTAATTCTTCCAAATCCATCTGTTCCCAAGACAACTTTTGTTACTGCCTAACACAGACATTTTTGGAAGGGTAAATCTTCCCCTCATCCTCCCACCCTCCCCCCAGTTGCTGGATTGCTCAGAACATTCCTTGGGTGATGCTCTGGCCACTAAAACAGAATTTTCACTCCCAGCAAAGCTTGTGAGAAGCCCAGGAGCAAAGCAGCCCCACACAGGTGAGCTGGCCCACGCCACCTCTGCAAACCCCCCGAAAAGCCTGCACCTCCTCTAGCCCAGCGCCTGCTGAAGCTGCCCACCCGGAACAGGAGCCTCTCCAGCACCCATGTTTTATTTTCAGGCTTCCTGGCAGCGAGCTCATCAGTTATAAGTGGCATCACGAGTAAGAATGCCAGAGGTGAGCGAATTAGTGGGTGGCTGTCTGGAGCAGCAGTGAAGCGCCAGCCACCCCAGGTTCTGTTTGCTTTGGGTGCCTGATGCAGGACGAGGCATCCCAGCGGAGTGCGAGCACATGTTTGCGTCGTAGAGTCTGGAAGACATTTGTACTGACTCGTAATTTGGGGGAAAATACTATAATTTATTCTCAGGCTTGATTTGCTATTGGTGTGGCGTAAATACATGTGTGTGTATGTACGCAGCTCTATTTTTAGAGCTGTATGGCCAGGGTGCCGGCTTCACGGTTACTCCATTGACAAACAGGATGCGCTTTTCTCTGAGCTGGGAGGTTTTCAGTCCTCCCCCTTATTGTAAACATTATCTGCCTTCAAAATCCTTAATGTGTTGCAGATGTGACAAACAATAAAAGACCTATCATAAAAAAAAAGCCTGCCATCTCCGTGTTTCCCACTGGGGCAACATAATAATGAATTTATTAGCATATAGGGCTCACCAACATATGTTTATAGTCACTCACAAACTTTTGACTTGACAGTTTACAAGTATGTTTAAATCATTAAAGTTTAAGTTGACTGTCCAGTTATTACAGGCTCATTATAAATAGGAAACAAAGGTTACATTTTATACAACAGGCAATAAATTAAAACTAGTCTGTATTTTAGACTGACTTTCTTTTTTTTTTTTTTCCTGTTTTTTCATCTCCACATTTCCAAGACCTTCTGAGGGGACATCTCGCTGAGGCCAGTACTGAGCAGCTGTTTGCAGTTAGCTGGCAGGACCAGCAGCACCCATACTGGGGAGGAGGAGAAACTCCCACTGCATCCAAGAGATATAAAGACCTCGGAGATGGCAAACTCTGCCACTGTTTTCACTCAACCAACAGCCCAATTCAGTGCAAGCCTGAGGCACCCACCTCTCCTCCTGCCTGAGACATCACCAAGTCCATCTGCAAGGTTTAGGAAATCCTTCATAAGGGTTCTCTGCCATCACAGGGCTAAGCAAATTTTCTCCTAAGCTGAACAAAGCCTCTAAGAACAGGAAAGCAAAGCACACAAACTGCATTCCCTGACTGCAAACCTCCAAGTGTCAGCAGAAGCACTCAAACACACTTGGAGGGGTTTTTGGGTTTGACCACTGTGCTATGACACAGACCCAGCCCGGCCATCCAGCTGCGTCCCTGCCCTAACACTGCCGAGCACCCAGCACAGGATACAACCAGGGCGTCTGAAACTCAGCGCCCACTGCTCCCTGTCCTTTCTGCTTCTATTAGCGGGTAACCACCTTGGGAAGGAAAGAGATAAAGCCACGCTAAATGTAAAAGTTCATCTTGTAAACTATTTCCAGATTTCAAAGCCTGGCATCATTTCAAATCGGCACGCTAACCTAAAATTTAGAATTTGTGGAAAGGCTAGGGGAATGTGGAATGGTTTCTGGTCCCTTTTATTTCGCATGCTATGTATATGTGATATGATATGATGGAAAAAAATATTAATTGAAAAATACCCTTTCAAAGTAAAGAGAAATATCATTCCCCAAAATGTTGAAAGTGAGTATTTCCACACCATCAGCAACTTTTCCTGGGCTTGTTTCCAACATAAAACTTGAACAGAGTCACAGTCTATATCCAATACCAACCAAATAGGATCCTGTCACTGTCAGATCAGCTTCGCCTTTCTGCTCTAAAGCAAAACACAAAAAAAGCATTACAGCATGGGCAAGTGAGGAAGCACAGACAGTCTCCCTCACCACCACAACGGCATAGCTCATGTCCTCTGAAGCCAGTCTGTGCCTAAAAGCTGTGTTGGACAAACCTCACACCCTCCGCAACCTGAGAGACTTAACCTGGCAGGAACACAGAGCCCCAGAGCCTCTGCTGCTTTAAAGTTAATATTTACCCCTCCTGTAGCAGAGGCAGCAGCAAACACCCTCCAGCAGAGTAGGACAGGGAGGACAAGTCCTCCTTTCCTATTACATGCTCACGTACTGCAGCGACAAGAGAGGTCTAAATTGCAAGATAGGCAGGTTCTTGGGGAGATCAATGCAGTGATTAAACTAGCCTAGAGAGACAGAAAAAGGCAGAAAGGATTATATACCCGGCTTCAGAGATCATTGATGATATTATGGGGAAGGTTATAAGAGGAAATTAGAAACACATTAAAAATAGTATAAAGGTGCGACAGAAAGATCACAGAAAATGAAACACGTATCTCTGCTCTCGACTCCGGAGGATGTGGATCACCTGTATTTCTTTAGTGTACACTTTGATATTTAGTTCTTGGATGAAATAAAGTACATTTTATCCTTCTCCGAATTCTATATTTCTCTTTCACACTTGAACTGGAGGGCTTAAAAAGTCTTTTCTTTCCCCACCCCAGTATTTAAATATATGTATTTTATACATTTTACATAATGTGTCAATAATCTTTGATATGAAACTGGCATTTAATATTTCAGCTCTCACTTCATTAAGGATATTTTAATTATCCCAGACCAATGGAAGGGAATTTATAAACATCTGTGCTTCGTTTAAGAGCCCAAATTTCCCTCTTAAACTTCAAAGCTGTAAAGCTGATTTTATCCAGGTTCAGTTGTCTGGTCTCTCGAAGAGCACCACATAGCACTGGAACCAGCATTAATTGGGCCAAGCCTCCAGCCTGCAGACCCACGTCCAGCAGACACGGCTCATCCATGGCAGACACAGTCCCAACAGCCTGGTCTTGTTCACACAAGCAAAACTGATGATGCTGCTGAGCTCCAAGGAGCCAGGAGTAGGATGACAGTGGTTAGTGGGTCAGGGAGAAGACACACGCCAATGGCATTTGCAACTCCCAAAGTTGCAACCGGTCCTTTGGTTTTTCCTCCCGATGGGTGACCAGGGACTACCTTATTAGTAACACAGCCTCAAAGCACTAGGATTGCCTCATGGCCATTTTCAAAGCAATTAAAGACATGACTTGTACAGAATCATGTCTTTAGGCTCCTGAGTACCTAAGTCACCTCTGCAAAATGAACCTGAGTTATTTGTAAAAAAATACCATGGGTGTCTAAACACTAGATCAGAAATAACCATAATTTGCTGCAGTTGAACAATGTTTACTGACTTTCTCATGCCCTCCAGAAAGTTGAACATCTCATCTCTAAGCACATGAGTGCAGGCAGCAGTGGGAAGGAGAGAAGGTGGTGACTCTGAACCTATGGCAGGTGTCTTGAACCCCCTCTCATGGGTTGCCCTCAACACACCCCTGCAAAACCAACCTGGAAAAGCAGCGGCATTATTTCTCCAGTTGCTGTCCCTGTTGGCACTGAGGCCAGCCAGCATGATGCTGAGCATGAACTGCCTCTGAGCATCAGTCGTGCCTGTGACAAGTGGACCTGAGCAAAACAAGAGCAGCTCCCCGCACCATCACTAAGACCTACAACCCCCAGAGGAGCAGCTGCTGCAGGACCACCATCCCCATCACCTGCTAAGAACCGGAGCTGGTTCCTCACTCGCAGCTCTCCATCCCCAGATACTCCGCCACAGTCATCTTCATCATCGCAGTCTCCGCTCTCCTCCTCCTCCTCTGGGCTTTTGCCTGGAGCTTTTCGGTGGTGCAAAGCCATTCCTTTGAGCAGCTGAAAGACAGAAAGTGCCACAGTAATTTAACAGCTTCCCTCCAACCCTCCCTACTGCTTCATCCTGTGCTTGCAGGGGGACTGGGAGACAAGAGGGGGCAGGTCTCAGTGGCGATGGGACAGTGGGGCTGGACCCCACCATGGTCCTCATGCCAAAGCACTGATGAGCTCAGGTTCATTCACGGACAAAGCTGTACACAAAACCTCAGTAGAAGAAACAAGAGGAGGAAAAACCACATTGAGTAACTCTGCCCTTCATCCTCTGCTTGGCAAGCATCACATGAGCTGGAGCACATCTGCCAGCCCTGAGAGACCCCAATGCCACCGAATTCTAGAGTCAGCTACACAACATGTGTCCTAAGCTAGGCCAGACGGTGCAAAAACCAGTAACAACAGGCAACTCTGTTCAGAGATTCTCACTGCTTTCAGGCTCTATCTCCCATCTGAGAAGTAACACCCATGAAAGGAAACAGCAGATCTCCCGGGTCCGTATGGTGCCCCACAGAAATATCCTAAAAACCTCGTCACCCTTGAAGTGCAGAGGATGCTAGTCAGAGTTTTGGAGATAACCAAGCAACACAACAAAATCATCTTTTAAAGGAAGTTTTAAAGCCGAGTCCTAACAGCGACAGGTTGCTGTCCCTGAGACAGGGACTTGAATAGTTCCCAGAGCACGAGGTCGGGATCGCTTTCCGAACACGGGTGGGAGCTCCCCACGCTGCCCCTTCACAGCACTTGGAGGGATTAGACATGTTTTAAGCTATCAGCTTCCTCTTCCTGCTGACTTTTCTGATTTTGCTGTTGCCAAAAGCAGCCAGCTATTTCATCCTAAACCCAGATCCACTTTGAAAAAGTGTGAGTCAGCCGGTTAATATATGCTGAAAATTCCTATCGCTACCACTCTGCTGTTAAAAGCCTTCTTGAATTTAATCTCAACACTAGGAAAAAAAAAAATGAAAAGGATAAGTCACAGAGAAGGTATTGCAAAATAGGAGCTTTCCGCATATTTCAGGGGTTTTAGTTAGTTCCATCTATTGCAGCAATATGCATGCTTTTCAAGGCATTTTTTAATATCTGGAATCTAGGTTATATTTTTTAAACTATTAAGCCAGCCTTAGAAAACAGTTTTTAAAATATTTAGCTGCTGAAGTTTATACAGCCTTGGAGGAATGTTTTCGGCATCTGGCTCACTCTGTCCACAGCAATGTCCACATACCTTAGTGTTTATATTAGAGGAGCATAATGTAATGAAAAACAAATGGCTCGATGTGAGACCCGTTTGGGCTCCCCAGCTGCATCAAACAACACAGCAAAGCTCTCCTGGATAGGTGCAAAAGTCCGCCCAGTGTGACAGCCATGCTGGGTCCTGTATCCACAGTAGAAAGCAAAATGCAGCTTTTCTCCCCAAAACCCAGGAAATGTGTTTCCCTGGCCTGTAACAGGCTTTGGCTCAGACCGTTTAAGTTCACTTTTCAGGAATTTTGTTTTATTTAGACATTTACAGGCCTATCCCAGAATAACATGTAACTACAAAAAACAACAAACAAAAAAGACAAATGCAGTACTTGGGGTAGCACAGGGAAGACCTCGCACAGGAACCGAAGACACCAACCACTCAAGCCTTTACACCATCATTTGTGTTTCTCTCCTCCAGATGAAGCCCACAGCTAACGGCAGTCCTTAGCACATGGAGAATCAGCTCAAAAAGGAATGAGGGTGTCCCATGCAGCAGCTAATTACAACATTGCACCACTTTGAATCCGTTGCCCTGGTGCATCATTGCTAGAAAACCAAGCCCATGATGGTGGAAGGGGACCACAACCACTCAGCAGCAGAATGCTCACTCCTCTGCATCCAAGGCATGGAGCAAGTCAGATGGGACCCCACCACTCAGTTTAGCGGCACAACTTTCATTATTTATCCAAAACAGCAAAGGAATTTTCTGGTGGAGAGAATTAAGCTTTGGGTTATTTTCAGAATTAATAAGCTCAGCAGGGGCAGGGAAAAATCAGGATTTTTCAATTGTGTGTTTTCAAACATTAAAATTACTGAGTAGTTCTTGCATTACTACTTTTTCTTGGCAAGCCATAAATTAGCAGCTTAATTTCTCCGCCTTTGTAGCCACAATAAACCAGGAACGCCATGCAGGCCTCAACTTTAGATGGAGTGAACGTGACATCCCTGCGCTACACCGCTCCTTCCTTTTCCAGACAAAAGCTCCAACCTCAGCCATGCGCTCCCCAGCTGCTGAGAACCATGGGGAGGTTCAATGAATCAAATTTTGCAGCTGGGTCTGGGAGAAATGAAGCTCGTGACACAAAACCTACTGGTAACGTCAGCAGAAGACTTGGCATGGGGTGGAAATCCCATCCCACTCTGTTGGTGCACTGAGACCCGGGAACACTGTTGGATGCCTCGGCTTCAGCTGGAACAGCAACCACAGTCCCGCTCATTGACCATTACACAAGCTCCCCAATGGTCTGCATGCTTTATGAAATCTATTTGGTGGACTGAAGATAGATTCCTCATCCTTAAATAGCAAGTGGAGCTGACTGCACCCTAACATTATAGTTTATTCATGTCCTGTGGTTTAAAGCCTTTAGTAAGAGGCAGGAAAATACATAGTCCAGCAATCACTAAGTAGTATGTAACAGTGGATAGCTTTAACTTAATCACAACTCATCCAGCTGTAAGAGTTTAGTCATGTCTACTCTTCTTTGCTAAACCACAATGGCAAAAATACACTATAATGTGCCCGATGTAAACTAGAGCACTAATTGTGGGAGTCTATGCACACGCAGGCATCTCCAAGGTGTCTGCAGGACAGTCATCTCCCATCTGGACAACCACCACAGCCTCATAGAAACATTTAGGTTGGAAAAGACCACCATGGCAGGGAACACATGGGCCACAGCCTGTGCTCCTTGCTCCTGACTACCAGCTCAGACGTGCATATTTCCAATCTTATCCCTTCTAAATCGTGGCCTTCTGGACAGGTAGGGCAGGCAGTGCCACAATACCCCCACTGCTGCATCACCTGCTGGGGCATCAGCACAAGGGACACCGGGCAGCCCCGGCTGGTCTCTGTATACATCTTTGTTGCTTGGCTTGTCCTGTGGTCACCCTACAGCTTAAAAAACAAGGCAGATGGGAACGGATGCCGAGCCTTTCTGCAAGGAAAGCTCCCCAGGGCATCCCAGTGTGATTTACACAATTACTCATAACTGTAGAGTGACCAGACAAAAACAGATGCAGCAATGTGGGGTAATGACTCAGCTGGATTTGGATGGGCCACTGTATGTTGAAATATTTATAACTCCTCATTCTTTACAACCACTTTACTCAGAGCTTACCATCCCACTGAGCCACCTGGTCTTGTTTTTCCAATTTTAACATAAACAGTGAGAGCTGCAACATACTTTTTATCATTAATCTCCCATCTCTGAAAAGAAATCAGCCTTGTGTTTCTTGGACTGTAGCTTAATAGCTGTTTTCTCCTTTTGCAAACTACACTCACGGTATTGCAAGTATCAATCTGAGCAATACTCTAAATTGTGCCCACAAATCAGATAAAATACCAGCAGTGACCTACAAGCACTGTGCTCCTTTAGGGCAGAAATCATCCCTTTCAACGTATTTCAAAAGTACATAAAGAGAACAGCCAAACAAATTGTTAAGGGGAATAGAAGACTTTTAGAAAAACATGTAATTCCTTCATGAGTTTAGGGGAGAAGTCTGACTGATATTTGTAATCTTTTGGTGGACAGAGCTGTCATTTAATTTAGCTTGCATGACTGAAAGAATTTAATAAAAGTGTTCCATAGAGTTTTGCTGAAATTCTTTGCATGTTTTTAGTAAGCCCCTGGAATATGATCAAACCTAAAACGCTGGAGAGGATGGAGACTGAACTCGCAGCTAAAATAATATTCAGAATTGTAATATACACTTAATAATCAGGTATTCACATCCAGCAGAAGTGCCTTAGTGCAGAAACTCCTCTGGATCCCCAGCCGTGTGTCCATGTGCTGCTTGGCATCACCAAAGGGACCCTGGGAACTCAACCCAGCAGTGAAAACCAGTCCCTGGCTCTGCTAGAAAACTCTCAAAACTCAACCAGACCCACCAGCTCATGACTGTCTGCAAAACTTGGGATGCCTTTCTTCAGGAGTCTTGGTAAGAAACAGTTTTGGAGGAGCAAAGGTGTTATTTCCCCTTGCATCATGCAAGCCGTCTGCTCTGGCCACACACTTTCAGGTTCCCAGCACAGATGCCACTGTACTTCCCACACAATTCCCGAGATTCCCAACAAGGCAGGTTTTTCTATTTTAAATTCCAGCCTGCTGAAAACACTGGTTTTGGGGGAGAAGAACTAGATCTTATGGCCAATCCTGGCCTTCAAATCTGCAATACTGACTAATTTATGGGTGGCTTTTAAATCAGGGCGGCATCATGGGAAACGTGCAGATTTTCACACGATACTGTTCCCTGTTAACAGTTCATTACAATGTACAGAAGTATATTCCCATTATGAAATACAGCTGGGGTTGTTTTGCTTACGAAGGTCATTATCTGATCACAAGCAACTGTTTTAAAAGGCTGAAGTTGTGGACTTTTTTGAAAACTCATGTGTTTTGAATTTTTGTGGTGTACACAAGCATGCAACCAGAGGATCGATTCTCTCCACTTCCTCTGCTTATTAGCCCTGGAAATAGCATGGAAAAAATTATCTTTCATTAGCAATTTTTTTATTTCTTAAACCATCCCTCATCATGGGATTCACTGGTGCCTTCCACTCCACTTTCCTATTTTCCAGCTCCGTTCGGTTTATCCTTTATCCTGGACAGGGGCCTTGGTGGCACAGGAGCGTGCACCAGCAGAAACTCAATGCAGCATCAACAGCATCATTTTCTTTTTGCTTCTTTTCACGCTCCAGAGAGTTTCCACCTCTTGGCTGGCAACAAAATGCAACATGCAATACAGAAAAACCCAATGTTCCCCAGCACCAAGCCAATTAAAAATATGGATATTTAAAACTTTACAAATATCTGTAAGTATCAGGATCTGCACCTTTGTCTTGCGATGTGCTTGTGCACACAGGTGGGCATCGCTGCCCTTCCAGTCACATTAGCCCACAGACAGAAGAGCCCATTTTGGCAAGAGGACACCTGGATTGTGGTTTCCTTACAGCCCTTCCAGTTGGATGCACCTTGGCAGCACAGATGTGGCAAAGAAATCTGTTCCTAATTTTACTCCTATTGCAAGCTTAACACAACAAGAAGTGATCAGTAATCAAATGTTAATAAAGTGGAAGCAGAGTTTGGAGCTGGAAAAATTGTTTTCAGTGCTTGGAAAAACAAGGAGTTGGGAATGTCAGCTGTTTTATCAGCTGCTCTAAAAGCAAATTCTGCACTTCCCCGTGCTGCCTGCTTCCAGACGTCACAGATTTTGTACTGCTAAAGCTGTACTCAGTAGACCAAGCTCCAGGCAGCACCTCCTGCCCGCTCTGGGCAGGGTGGGCAAGGAATAGCCCCACGACACCCTCCTCATGTGCTGCTCTTGTGGCTCCACACCAGCCTGTGGCAATGGATGCCAAAAAAGGCACCGCAGCTCTGAGTAGCTATTCAGCCTTAAAAATGTTTTAGTCTTTACTTCTAGCACTCAAAATACCATCTCCTGGAACAGAAAAAATCCTGCTGTGCATCACCCAGCATCTACGGCACAGCTGGACCCCCTTTACTGCCTTCATGAGCTCCACAGGAGATGCTCTCAGGTGCCAGTAAATCAGTTTTCCTGGTCACTCTCCTGATAGCACAAAGAAACCGGTGACAGAAGTGAATTATTGGCCAAAGGGTGGCCCTAGTTTATGGATCATCAGCTTAATTCCAGATTAGCTATCAAACCTGACAACATCTCTACGTGCAAAGGAAGACAGATAAAGACCCATAAGTGCTGGCAGTAATTAAAATGAGTCTGCACTGGATGGTAAATCTCTTTCGGCGGCAGCAGACGAGGCTGCCAAGTCGTTATGAATTGCTCTGGCTTGGTGGCAGCAGGCTGATGCCCAGGACTGGATGCTCCCGTGGACACGGAGGTTAAGCCCTTGCTGGCACCATGGCAGGCAGAGGGATCGGCTCCTGCCTGCTCTCCCCCAGGCACAGGAGGTGTCACTTCCCCAACCCGAACAAATGCTCATTCATCACAGGGCACATGCAAAAAAGAGATTACTCAGGCTTTACGATCAGCTCATTCACCTTATATCTAGTTCCTTCCCCTTCCACCCCACAGCTATTTATGGCTTGTTTTTGTGGCCGTAGGAAGGAACAGGCCACTGTGGGTGCCAAGCAGGGCTGCAGGCTCTAGCCCACCCTGCTGAGGACCTGGGCGCTCTCTGCTTCTGGCTCATCCCCTAAGCCCCACACCAATGCTGATGCTAGAGAAATACTGCTTTTCTCTTTGCAAGCTGCTATAGTTCTTTCTCCTCCTCTGCATTTCTGAGATCAAACTATCACTGGTCCTTCATCACCCCAGCATCCCTTTCTACACAACACCATCCAGCTCCATCTAACACAGACATCGCTTGAACTCCAAAACCCCAATCATTAAGCCAAACATCAAACACACAGTTGGACCAGGCAGTAGATGATGCCTTCAGCCCTTTGCTGGGGTCTGTCTGGAGCTTTTCCTAGCAGGATCAGACAGACTCCTATGAGCTACCACTTCTTCAGAAGTGAGGCAGGAATTCAGCTATTTACTCCAAATATCCCCTTCCCGCTCTGCTTTGCTTTGCCTGGGCTGGCCTGCATCATCTCCTCAGTCCCAGTCTCTGTCACAGGACCCGTAACTGCTCTAGATCTGGTGCTACTCACGCCAGAGTATCTCCTGAGTATGTCTGGTGCACAACCCAGGAAACCTGTACCTTGATAAAGGGGAGCAGAATGCCACATTAATCCTGAGGATGCACTTTTAAACCTACATCAGGTAAAGAGCTGGTATTTCAAGACAACTTGGGCTTTCAGACTGCCTGGAAGAATTAAACAAGGAAAGAAAGTCACCAAGAGAGCTGTCCCCACCAAGCACATAAATACTCATGCCTGTAGAGGGTAGAAAAGGCATTGCAAAGACGTCCCCTTCCTTGCCACCTGCAAGGGCTTTCTGCCTCAACCCCTTCCCATACTAACTATTCACTGACATTGTATCACTGCCCCTTCTCCCCACAAAGCCTCACAGTCTCTTACCAGCAGCCCTGGGTGCCTTCTCCCCTCCTTCCCACCCATTCTGCATCTCTAGACAGGACAACCCGGACCAATTTTTCTCCATCTGTCAAGCAGCCACCCCTCGGGGAGTTGGCAACTGAGTGAAGGAGGGGTGTGGGAGCCTACATGGGCCAGGACCCATCACTGCTATTATCCAGATTTTCCATATTTTCTTTAGTTATGTTGGAGCAGAACCCTGCTCTGTCATCCAAATACCACTCAGGAAGGCCCAAAGCGCACGTCACCAGAAGATAAAACATGAGACGACAGGCAAAGTAGGAGCACAAGGAACAAGACAACATGGGTAGAGGTGGAGCAACCAACCACCTCATCGCCATCACATCCTCCAGGCATCTGAGCAGGGACAGCCTGGAAGAAAGGTGCCCTAGATGCGAGAGCATTTAGAAGAACACATAGGTATCATATCAGCTTGAGCCATCTGGTTAAAAAGCCCCACATTTCTGCAGGGGAGACTAGTGTGCCCAATGCAGGGCATGCAGCAGCAAATGGGTCCCCACAGCCTCCTGGCCGCCCAGCTCAGCCCAGCCCACATCAGAGTGGCTGGGAGATTTCCTTTTGGCTCAGGCTCTGGCACACGTGGCTGCTCTCCGGCTGTCAGCAACGTCTGCCTGCAAGACAAACATCTTGTCCTTGGCACCAGGTAGGAAGCAGAAAGCTGAGTGCTGCGCCGGAAGGATTTTCTCCCCCTTCTTCTGCTGCACTAATGAGAGGTAAATCTGTGTCCCAGTCGCTTCCCTTTTCCCCTAAAAGCTCCCAGTCGCTTCCCTTTTCCCCTAAAAGCTCCCAGCAGAGAAGGACTTTAGAAACAATCTATTTTTGTGCATTTTGTGCACAGTGTTGTCTTATACAGAGGTTTCTGCCAGAACACCAGCTCCTGTCACCCTGGACACATCCTGTCCTCCCAGGGGCTGCTCCTTCTGACTTTACTTTGTGTTTGCTTCACCCCAAGGCACCCCAAAAAGCAACTGCAAGCAGTTCTGCCCAATGCTCAACAGAGCTCAACAGAGCTGTCACAGGGGACTGAACAACCGCCTCATAAGCCTCTTATCACACAAGACAACCCCAAGAAGAGAACTCCATGGCAAACTTCCCCCAAATCTGTTAGTTAAGGAGGAGCGAGCAGTCTGTCTGCCCTCTCTGGAGACCCACTGGCCACCATACCAGGGCAGTTTGTGCCTAGCTGAGCCCTAGACATGCTCCTTGGGATTTACGGGGATCGGTGGCCTCCAGCATCACATGGCCACCTCTGCCACCCAACAGCCACTGCTCTGTCCTGAATAGAGAGCAGAGTAGGGCGTCTGCAGATGGGACAGGGCTGGTGCTGCTGGGGAAAGTGTCCAACAGGAGTGCGTAGCTCCAAGACCCAGGTCCTGCTGCCACAAGTATTTATGCACTTCACATTAAACAGGCGTTCAACCAAAACAAACCAGACCAGAAGTAATCCCAGGAATGGTATCTCTCCAGCCTCCACAGTCCCCACCTAACGGTTGATGGCTGGGCTGGCTCCTGGGCAAGGTCACAGCTCTCTTCTCCATTCAGAGCATTGCTGCTGCTTGCTAAAACCCAAAGAAAAGAATATTTAATTTCATGGATACAGCTTTTCCAGTGTCAATGTTGGCACCTGCCTCCTAGGATGGGTCTACAAACTGGACAAGAAAACATCCAGCCTCCAGCATGGGCACTGCACTGGGGCGCAACTCATCACCAATACCAAATGCATCCAACAGAAAGAGATCCTGCAAGTCTCAGGCTCCAGAACTGCAGGCAGGAGGAGCCCTGCCCAGGGTGGCTCTCACACACAGGTGCACTGCCACGGACTGAGCAGCTGAAGCAACTCAGCATTTAAATCAGGTTCAAAGCTGGTGACCTTATACTCTCCCTCAGTGAGACCCAACACTTGCAGAGGAAGCCTTGAAATGCACCTATATGAGTCTCACCCTCAGCATTTAGGAGTTTATGTGCTGCACGAAAAGGTCAGTAAACTGCTGCCTGACTTGTAGGCAGGAGGCATTCGCGGGGTCCTGCCAAAAATGAAAAGTAACTTCCTGCCCATCACAATATTTCCTGATGGCTCAAACACCCACCCTCTGCCAGCTACCTCTCACCTCCCCTGCTGACCATGCTTCACAAGACAGCACCTTCTTACATGTGTTCTCAGAAAAGCCAGCCAAGCACATTTTCCTCTTTTAAATATCATTCCCTCACAATACCATTGAGCGAGGTCATAAGCAATAAATACTGCTGCCATCTGAACTTCCCTGTCTGCTCTCAAGAGTTTTATGTGCTGCGAGGGCCATCTCCCACAGCATGTGCTCCAACAACAAGAGCACCAAAATACAACACAGCCTTTGCAGTCAGTTACATGTCAAAACCAAGCTAAGAAGTTTAAAGAGCAACAGTAAAAACTGAGGGTCCTCCTGATTTGTAAGAGCTATTTACATCCACCCCAACACCGACAGGTCAAAGTGGTCTCACTGACAGGGGACAGGGTTTGCCAGCACAGAGACCTGCCTAATTACAGACATCTGCTTCATCAGCAGGTATAAAAAAGGAGTGAGACTACAAATTATTCATTACCTAAAACACACAGAACTTCTTGCGCTGACAGCAGCACAGCTTGGGTGAAAGCTGCAGTGGTCTTTGCTGGCCACTGCTTCCACAGAGGTGGGACAGAGCATCAGGAGAGGTCTCAGGAGCAGCCTCAGCTTCTTAACAAGCCAGTGCTTTAAAAAATAGGGCCACCCTTTCCCAGAGCAGGATTGCTGGGTGGGGTTTAGGTCCAATGCCTCTTCTACTTCAGACCGGGAAAGCTCTGGTGACATTTGAGACCAGAAAATGAACAGCTTCAGCCAGCTAATGTCTCTCTGCACACAGTAGTAAGACACCTTACTGTGCCCTTTCCATCAAAGGGATGCCAAAGCAATGGGTAGTTTCGCTTCCTTTGATACAAGATACACAAAACCCCACAGCAGGCTGAGCAGGCAGGATCTGGAAGGAATCCTCTGCTACCCATCTCCATCTGGTGTCATGGACCAAATACACGTTAACACCTCTGGGAGAAGAAAATACCATAAGCGCAGCTTGTTTCCACTGTAGACAGAGTGGTCTAGTGAAGCAGCAGAATTGCACCGGGGCAACCCCCAGCTCTGACCCTCCTGGCACATGGAGCAGTTAGGGATGGAGCGGGAATCTCACAGGTGCCCCAGCTCACAGCAACATCACCTGCACACCAGGCCCCAGCTGGGTACAACACTCCCAAAGCAAAGCCCAGGGATGCAGAGCAGACCTCCCCCTGGAGCTTGTCCTCCCTGTGCGCAGCAGGTCTGACAGCGCTGCTTTTTACTCCCTTCCCCTGAGAACATCATCACTAAGCAGTTACATGACAGGTCAGGCTGGAAGCAAAAGTAACATAACTGTTGATGAGGCTTTTTCTCAGGAACAAAAGCAATCAGATTTGTTCTGTGGCCAAGAGAACCTTCTCTAGGTTACCTTCTAGGTCTGCTCCAGATGATGGAGATTAGCTCGCTGAATCACAGTTCCCTCTCAATTTGGACCATGCTTTAAAAACCCTGACATTAAGTCAAATTTTGGAGAAAAACATATAAATGAGAAACCTACCAATCACTAATGCCAGAGAGAGCTGTGCACTTTGTTACTGGGACCATTGAGGAGGACACCTACCTCAGACATCTACTGATTAAATTACCAGCCTGAGTCACTGCAGAAGTTGACACTTGATACAATTAACGATCCCCAGAATAACTGTAACTAACTGCTAATTTGGTACCAACGGCTCCACTTACACTGTTTTGCTGCACAAGGATTCCTCCAGGTTTGTTTCCTCCACAACAGGATAAACTCCAGCACTGGTACAGGATATCTGGTATTTGTTTTAAAGCACCACTGCATGTCTTGGATGCAAAAGCAAATCAATCCCCTTCAAAGGTATTTTCTTCCAGCTGATTTCCACAGCATTGTTTGGACACTGGTCCCTGCAGGGCCCACCTCAGCCACCTGCTTCCCTGCCAGAGCTGAAGCCACAGCAGCAAAGTTGAATCCCTTCTCATGCATAAGACCACAGCAACCAGGGAATATCAGAGAAGGATAAAATGCTAGTCATGTTACCCAAAGGTTATGAACACCAAACAATAAACTCCTGTGGAAACCAGCCAAAACTGCCACCCATCCAAACACAGCCCCAGCAGCTTCCCGGTCTTGCTGAGAAAAGGAAGGAGCAGGATTCACCCCCTGGGAAAGCGTTGCTGCTCCTATAGTCTCAATTGAGCTAAACACCTATTCCAATACCAAGTAAGTGGTGAAACACCACACAGATGAATAAAGCAACTTCAGAAAGGGCAACAGGATTAGCAAAAAGGAAGCATAGGTGAGATATTCATTTTTCATACTGATAAAGTAAAACATAGAATCATAGAATGGTTTGGGTTGGAAGGGACCTCAAAGATAATCTAGCTCCACTCCGCCCTGCCATGGCAGGGACACGTCCCACTAGACCAGATTGCTCAAGGCCCCATCCAACCTGGCCTTCAACACCTCCAGGGACGGAGCATCCACAACCCCCCTGAGCAACCTGTGCCACTGTCTCACCACCCTCAGTGAAGAACTTCCTAATTTCTAATCTAAATCTACCCTTTTCCAGTTTGAACCCATTACCCCTCGTTATATCACTACAGACCCTTGCAAAAGACTTGTATATATGGCTTCACAAAGGAATGCACCTTTCCCAGTCCTCTCCTGTGTGTTCCTGAAATTCATTGCCAGGGGAGGACAAATGAAAGTAGGGAAGAAAAGGAAACAGTGAATCTTGTCTCAAAAACAACAGCCCTGCAGTCCCATTATTTAACAAAAAAAGGGATACACAGCCACAGGCCAAAGGACTTGGGTGCTCTGAGGAAAATTCTACAATGACCTATTTTCTCCAAAAGCTGGCTGATATGAGGACTTTGGATATTAGCAGGTATTTACCTTCAATAGAAACACCTGGTCACTAACAGAGGGGGTTAGCCAGGTTTACGCAGCACACAAGACGCTCAGGCCCTCAGCACAATTCCGATCTTTGCTGTCACTGAGCAGTACCAGAGACGTGCCTACGTACTGCCCGCTCCTTGCTGAAAATGGGAAATACCTCACATTCCACAGCAAATGTAACTGCACAAGCAGTAAAAGCTCAGGGCTTAACAGCATAGCCCTTACACTCCTCTGTGTCATGCAAGACTAAGTAAAACAGGAGAGAAACTTCAGCGAACACAACCCAGATTACACCTGTGTCTAAAAACACATGTGCAAACACACCGGGTCCAATTAATCTCTGGCTGTTAAAGAAAACCCATTTTGAGTGACCTGCAGATACCATGTTCCCACAACAAACCTGATAAAGCCGGGACATTTGCAGATAGGGTCCCGCCGGGCGATTGCTGGTGTGGGCAACTGCCAGCTCTTACTGAAGAGAAGGAGGAGGGCTTTGGGTTTAAAAAGCAACCCTGACAGTCAGATACGTTCAAATTTAATCATGTTCTCATTCCAGAGGGTCACACTTCTCCTGATTTAACTAGTCTGGCAAAATCCTGTCATTGCCACTTGCACACAGAGTCAGAGAGCATCTACCAGGCATGTTAACGAGAGCCAAGGCACAGCTCAAAAGGAGGATGCCGTTAGTCTTTAAATACCAGACCTAGACTTGGTGGAGCTATAGACTATTTTATGTAGTAAAAGAAGAATTAGCTGATCCCTTCCACAATGCATTTATCATCAAAATAAAAATCTTCTGTCATTTTATTTAATAGCCTTAGTAAGAAATAATTGCAATGTCTGGTTGCTTTTAACAACATGTGGTTTTAATATTTTAATTGTTACAAACTGTTTAATAATGTCGAACAAAAGGCGTGTCCAAGTAATTATTGTGTTTATTAACATTCCTTTTGAGGACTTGATAAATTATATTATGCATATACAGCAATTCAGACATTGTAGTGTTAACTTACTAAATTTAAAAGCGGAAAATCAGCCAAAAGCGACTTGTTTTGGTGCAACTTAAGTATTGTATTTTCAAGTGATAAGTGCTGTGCATCACGTTATTTAACGATCTGGCAGTCTGTGCATTTCTCTAATTATTATGCTGCTTCATCTGGCTGGGGAATTAAAACACAGTGGGAATAATAAGTCTCACGAAGCCTAATAGGCCACAAGGAGATGTGATTCCACCAAACCCACCAAAGTCACGGATTTTCCTGAAGGGGAAATATATTCCTGAAAAGTTCCCAGCTCCCCAGTGTCTCTCAGGATAAACTTAATAGTTTTCCCTGCTTTGAGCTGCCTGGGACAGGGTCCAGAGAGACAGCTCCCTGGGACCCCGCATCTCCTCCGGGAGCACCCATGGTGGCCCTGAGCTGTCCCATGCCTAGAAAGCACTTGTGGCACCGACTAAGCAGCGTGTTCACAGGTTTCCTGAGTGCCCTGAGCAGGGTCTGGATCCAGCCCTTTGCCACCCCAAGCATCTTCCCCCCACTATGAGGCTAGACCCCCTTTGCTGGTCCCCAGTGCTCCACCATACTCTGTACTTTGAGCAAAGGGGTTGAGAGAGACTCGGGCACAAGGGCATGGTGCTGTTCCCAGGCCTATGTTGTTTACATTTGATTCAATCGAGTTGTGGCCTTTTGGCCTCTTTCCAAATTAACTTCTGGGTGACCTCCACCATGCCCTCTCCCAGCATCCAGGCCACAGGGAAACAGCCCATTAAACCTACAAACAAATATAGGACATATTGGTTGATCAAACCAGCTTCAAACACAGCTACTTAAACGTCAGGGCATGCTTTTTTCGAAACTTCAAGTCTATTTTGTCTTTGGTCATTTGCAACTCTGGGCCTCCAATATTTTTTTCTTTTCCTTCCAGCTAGAGCTCTGTGTTTTACTGCCTCATAAAACTTCTAAATTTTGTTCTCATCCTCCTGCAAACCCCACAAAGAGTGACGTGAGGCTCTTTCACACAGGGCTCACCGCAGGACCTGGGTCTTTACACCAAGGTTGTGAAGAAAGGCGGTGAGATCCTGCTTGGGGAACAGCTGTAATATTCCAAGAAATTCTGTGCTCCCCTTATTTCCAAGGAAATAAATCAAAGTGGGTTTTCTCAGGGTCTGTGAAAGCGTACTGCCTGGATTCTGATCCCCAAAGGGTTTATTTTTTTCAAGAGCTTATATGGTAGTTAGATTTCTGGCAAGAGAATATGCAATATGATAAAAACATAGTCCCTATACGGCGCAATAAATTACAGATTGTTTGATGTGGAAACCAAAGAACTGTCAAACTCCAGTATATCTGAAATATTCTAAATGAGCCCTTAACTTGAGTGTCTGGAAATGTACACTACATTTCCAGGCTTTTCAGTCTTGTAAAGGCACATCTCCCCCAGTTATGTTTCCTTTTATGGATTTTATTATTCATTTTTTGTGGGTTTTTTCCCCCCTTTTCTTCCAAAATTGTGCTCTTCCTTCTAGAGATGGTCCTATGATAAACACCAGGATTTATCTAAGTATAGAAAGGGATCAGAACTGGGCACAACCTTGAACAGGTAAATGCAGTAAGGATGGGGTAAAGCATCCACTGCAAGGGTGTCACGGCCCTGTGAGCACTGCCAAGAGCACACAAGTCAGCTTGAGACAGAGATGGACAGGAGGGAGGACCAAGAGTGTCACATTGGCTGATTTGGTACCCACAGTCTCCATCCCTGCTGCATCCTCACAGCAGCACCACTCAGGTCTGCTCTCCAGGGCCTTTCTTGGAGGAGGATCAATAGGAGATCACCAACATGGCAGAGCACTCAGGACATGGGATGTGAGACACCACATCTCCCACCTCCATGCATATCTGTTAAAACTTGAAGCTCATCCCCACTGTCAGCCATCCAAATGTCCCTAGGGTGGGAAGAAAATTGAATGACCAGGGAAATAACTCATCTTACACACTGCCTTTTGCCTAGGGATGCCACCAAGTCACAAAATACCTGAGCAAGGCCTTGTGCTGACACTGAATAGCCTTTCGGTTTCAATACAGTTTCATGTATGGGATGAGTGAAACCCCTTCTAGCTAGAAACAGACCCCATCCACTATGGGAAATAAAAGTTAGGAACCAATTCCAACTCGTTTTCCTGAAGGTGACCCTTGGCCTCCCAGCTGAGATAACAATGCTAATATTTATGGATGGGCTGTTCATGCCTCTGAGCACACAGCAAAAATAACTCAAATCAAAACTTGGTAGACATCTAACAGAACTGAAAAAAAAAAAAATCCTTACTTCCAATAGAGCAATAACAAACCAACTTGTGCACCAGCGTACGAAAAATCACATGTTGAGGTGAAACAAAAATGGTCTGGAATCTTGATGTGATGAGTAGACACCACAAATGGTGACTCATCCAGAATGGACTAACTTGAAACAGCACACCACTCAGGCAGCCATGCTTTATTCATTTATTTATTTTAGCTTGATAAAAGGTGCTTGAACCAAACTAGTACAATCTGGTAAACTTTTACTTCCCCTTCTCTCTGGGTTAGGTTTTCTACACTCCTTTCAGTCCTCATGAATTTAATTCTAAGTTCAATGAGAATTTCTTGTATAGATCTGGGCACTTATCCAGATTCAATTTGAGAAGATATGAACTAATGAGTGAGCACGATTTCCTCATACAACACATTCACCAAGTCAAGCAAACTTGAAAATGTAGCGTACTGCTGAAAGAACACACATTTTTCAGCAGCATGAGCAGCCTGGAATAAATCAAAGCCAAGCCATCAGCAAATCACAGACATTAGCACAAAATCTACAAGTAAAAGTAAAAGCTGTGGAACTCTACAAAAATTGCACAAACTAGCATGATTCCTGAGTCTACCCACATCCAGAAAATCCAAGCTGCATCTCCACCACACACTGGGAGAAAGTCATCATATGATACCAGATTCACAATTTACTGGTAGTCACATGAGGAATCCAGTTTACAGCTCTGAGCACTACAAACACTCAAAAAGCTTCTCTTTTCTCCAAAACATTCTGGATGTTTGAAAACCCTTAAAAGCTACTGTTGGCTTGAGCTTGGTGGATAAAGAGATTTTCACCCCTCCCCAGCCCGGGAGTCCCCACTGCTTCCCAGATCTGGAGCCAACACCTGAGAAACACAACAGTAATTCATCCAGAGCTGCTGCTCCTTCCATATTTCCTACTCATCAGCATTCAAGATGCATTCCAGATGTCAAGGAGAGCACAAAACTTTGGTAGGCCAAGAAAATAAGTATGATGGTGAGCTCTCACACCCCAAATCCTGAATTTAAGTAACCTCTGCAGTTACTTCCCTGATATTTAAGTCACTTACAACACACTACAGAACCTCAACAGGAATAGCTAGGTTCATCACTAATTTTCACAAATAATCTCCCATTTTCTCTGGCTTTTCTTCTCAATTCCTCCTCTTTCTCTGATACAACTTTATAAGAGAGTTGGGTATTTTTCAGACTCTTTAAATGAAAACAACTCTCCTGCCCTCCATAACATGTTCCAAAGTGATACTGCAAGCCAAGGAGGGGAAGCACTATAAGAAACCATGACTGACCTGACCATATCCACCCCCTCACCACTATTTTCCTCCAAGCAGCAGCTGACAAAGACACTGTGCTGCTGTGCACAGCTGAGTTCAGCCCAGCAGTGTTTACCTAGGGTCTCTCATTCCACACATCTCGGCTCCTCAGCAGCCTGAACTGTTCAGCAAAGACCTAACTTGACCCAATCTGGCAGCCAGCATTTCACAACCACTTTATGTCAGCAGTTTCAAGTACGCTAATAACCATGTTTTGTTCGGTGCGACTTTCTCACTGTGCATGGCAAAATATCATTATTACCTGCAGGTTGAAGCCTGCCCTCCACCCCATTTAAGAGGGAGCTGATTATACTGTTCCCCCCCCACTTTAATAACAGTGGGCTGTTGGCAGATGGCACAGCTCGGTGCGGGGATGCAGAGCTGGCTGCGCTGCCCACGTCGGCTCCCGCATGGCGGGGTGCTCCCAGGGACCCCAAATCCCTCACTGCATCCCGCCCTCAGACAGCAGCACCTAATGAGGCACGTCTGCGTTGGAGGGCGTGGGAGTTAAACCAGGAACTGCTATGAAAACAGTCCCTGGCAGTCACAGGAGCAGGAAAGCAGAGGTTAGCAGAAAAGTCGCTAAGCCAGCAACTCCAGACAGAGCAGCCCTCGCAGCCCACCCAGCCAGGAAGCAAAGCTGAGCTTAACCCCAGGAACCCACCGCTGCCCAATGCCTCATGCTGGAGTGACCCTGAACAAGGTGCCCACCAGTAAGAGGTCTGTTGGGAGAGACCGGGCAGCTCAGCTGCGTTAACAGACAGCATTACCACCTGAGTATTTGCCCTGCAAAGTCCCAACGCTGTGTCCGTGGTAAGTAGAGACATCTAAGCTATCAGCCTACTGTAAAACATCCTCTCTATGAGTTACTCAATGACACAGAGTAGAGCAAAGTCCAGAGCTGGACCCCAGCATGGCTAGCCCAAAGCAACACTGCAGAAGAGCTCTGGGAGGTTAACCATTGCAAGCTGAACACTATGTAGAGATGCCACCAAATCCCTTGGTAGCAGTGGGGCTTGTTCACAGACCTAACCTGGCCTGGCATGATGGGTTGAGACAGGACAGTGCTTGTTCCAGCAGGGATGCCAGGTCTAAGACTGCGAGAAGGAAGCTGCCCCCCAGTGGAAAGGGTGTCATCCAGCTCTGCCATTTCCCCATTCAACAGTAACTTGCCCCAGTAGTGACTGGGAGCAGATGTCCAGGGAGATACAGCAAAGAAACAGGTGAACCTCCCTGCCAGCCACAAGCAATGCCAAAGGGGACTCCTCCGACCAGTGGGGACATCAGGCATGTGCCACATAAACCCCTGCCAGCACCTCGAGCTCAGGGGCACCACAGCAGCTCCACCTTTCCTGGTCCTCCACTGTGCAGGGGATGGATGCCCAGCAGAAGTACGCTGCAGGGATGCACCCACACATTGCCCAGGCGCAGGCTGAGCCCTGGAAGGCTGCAACATGTCCTGCAGCTCCACTGCACCCATGGAGTACGACACCAGCATGCATGAATCAGGACCTGCCACACATGCCCACAGGTACTGTGCGGGGCTGAGGTGACACTTGCTCCACACAGAGCTGCTGAAGATGGAGGTGCCCAGCGTTGTCTGGCTGAGTCCAAAGAACTTGGCCAGTTTGGCAGGGGAGGCCAAACTGATCTGGAAACCACCCCCACCCTGGAGCCATCCCTGCTGGCACGCCTGCAACGAACCTGGTTGATGTGTTTCAGCTTGTCAATAATCTGGCTGATCACTGGCTCGGGACCTTTCATCTTCACCTCATGGTTGCCAGGCTGAGATTTTGCTCCATTCCTTGTGATTTGGGGACTGTACCTGTGAGAGTGAGAACACAGGAGACCACAATGTGATGGGCCAATATAGAGGAGACCTTATAGTTCAGTACAAACAAAAGAAATCCTCAGATAAGTAGTAGCCCCTTCCCAAACAGAGAGTGCAAGACAGTTAATAATGACAAAGAAAAGGCAGAAGATTCCCATAAACATGTCTGCTCTGCCTTTGCAAAGCAGCAAGATGATGTACTTGTATCACTTGAGGACAATGAAGTCCTTTCCAGTCCATTAGTAACCAAGGAAGACATTAAACAGTATACAACAAGGATAAATATTTTCACATAACTTGCACCCAAGAGCCCTAAAAAAGCTGGCTCAGAAATTCTGGCTTGCTCATGTTTGTTTAAAATAAATCTTGGCAGACCACAGAGACTCCAGTACAAGAGCAGTAGTGTTGTGCCCACAGCCAAAAAAAAATGAGTGGGATGACCCAGTTAACTGCAAGCTGATTAGCATAACATCAACCCCCTTGCAAAATAATGACTATCACTGATGTGTGATTTCAATAATAAAGAATTAAAGCATCAGAATATAATTAATGCTGTCAACATTGCTAATGGAAAATAGGTGTTGTCAAACAATCCTGATTTCAGTCTTTGATGAGATCCAGCCTTGGGGATCAAAGTAACTGCTTAGACAGAACGTACCTTGACTTTGGTACAGTGCTGGGCTCTGCACCACATGGCATCTCAATTTACATGGGTACTGTGTAAGTCAGTAAAGTGCCTATAAAGAGAGCTGGCAGAGAGATCTCCAGATGCAGTTCTCCACAGAGAGCCTCCCTGAGCTGCCCTGGCAGCTAAAAGAGGAGGGGGGTCAAGGCTGCACGCAGCATTTTCATAGGTGATTAGGAAAGAAATATAATTCACTGCTGTAAAATTAATGGAATGGCAAAGTTTATCAGAGCGATAAAAGTGAGAAGAAGAGGGACAGAGGGATCACTACGTGTTTGCTTTTGGAGGAACACGTTTCTACTCTCAGTACCTGGATAACAGCTCATGATGTTCAGGACATGAGATGAGCATGTCCACAATAACCTCAAACTCAGCTTCAGGACCAGAGCAACTGATTGCCACCACTGAGTGCTGGCAGCCACAGCACACTGGTGCTTTCTCAAGCTATGGGACATTGATAGTCACCGCAGCCCCAACGATGGGCTGCGATACTCTACAAGCACAAAACAAGTCCTCTCGTCTCCAAGAGATGACAGCCTGAGCGCACACTGCCAAACCTCGGCGTAGCCTGTGAAAGTGAGATTGCCGAGATAACGCCAAGCATCAATCTGCTTTACTGTACGTCTGTTTTTCCGGTGCCGTGGGTAAACACAATGAATATTCCGTTCTGTGATTCATCTCCTACACATTATGTCCTCACCCAACTCTCAGCACCAGCCCCGGTGACTGCCTCCTTGTCTGCAAGCTCCCAACTCTCCTGCCCACTAATTCTTCATCCTCACGCTGCTGGAGAGCTGGGGTGATGACAGTCAGCCCATTTCACAGATGCTTTGGGGAGGAAGTGGGACTTCAGCAGGGATTTAAAGGAGAGGATGACAGGAGAAATGGTGTGGCCAGCTCAGAGAGGATGCTTTGCTAGGGGAGAAATCAAGAGGCACGGGGACATTCAGCCACAACTGCTGTCAGGGCACATGGAGGTTTTGGGGGCTACACAGGGGGCTGGCCTCACTTAAACACTAAATTAAAAACGAGACCAACTCAGACATGTCGGGATGCAAAGGCAACCCCAGATTTATACTGGTGCAGCAGGGATCTGCCCCTGACCTGAGATATTTGCATCATTTAAAACACAGGACTGAAGCTGATTTTCACTCCAAGCTTGGTCCCCAGTGCTGGGCACTCTGCATACGTAGTTCAGCTGAGGACTGATAACCCCACAAGATGCTTCACTGAAAGAGACAACAAAGGATGGGACAAAGGAGGTGTTCGTGCCTGTAGCAGAGAAGCATGTAAACAGCTTATCCAGGTACAACAGAAACATCACTGCAAAGAGGAAACAACAGCTGGGGTCTTCCAAGCCCCACCAGCTCCTCAACACTAGAGCAGCTGCCTACATGGTCAACTCCTCCGCAGTGCTTCAGCTGCAGCATGGTGCTGCTCAGAGGTACCGTACCAACTCAACAGCTCTGTTCTCTACCCAGACACTTCTCCTCATGTGGGGCCTCCCATTAGGACTCAATATTTTGCAAAACATACACTTTTTTTCTTTTTTTTTTTTTTTAACAGTTGCATTTTCCTTGGAGGTACAAAAGACAGCTACATCTGAGACACAACAGCTCCTGGCCCAGAACAGCATGTACACATGCAATTAGAGGCTTGTTGTAGGCTGAAAGCTCAGTGACTGGGAGAAGAGGGAGCAACCCATGCCCAGGAGAAGGTCTGGTCTCCTGGCACAGCCAGCCTGTGGGACTGCAAGCTCCGAGCACCATCTCGTGGGAAGACGCTGCTGTCGCAAGCAGAGACCTGTCCGGCTCTGCAAATACTTGGGCTTAACTTTTTGCAGGGGAATAAGGCATTGGGAGCAGCGAACCGTTAAACCTGCTGCTTATTTGTCACACAGCCACTTAATGCCATCATGCCGACCTGACAAACATCTGGCGACTGAACATAAACATCCACAAGACGCATGACATTTCAGATGCCAAGGAAATTACCATTTTTGGTGTCACTGTAAATTCAAGTTAAAATACTGATGGAACGTTAAAGTACATCGCTGAAAAGTCTCCTGTAGTTTAAATCTTTCAAACTAGCAGGATAAATCTCCCACAGGTTTTAGCAAGGGCAGAACCGAGCCCATTGGGCGCATACCTAAATTACAACAATATCTCTTCTAAACGGTTTTATAAAAAGCAAATCAATAGCTTGGGTTTGAGTGGGCAAAACCCCTTCTGAAATCCATGCAATAACTGCCAGTGAGGGTTCCCGTAGCCTACACAACATCATAGAGGAGGGAGGAACACAGTACTATGGCTGCAGTACACTGTAACTATGTGTCCAAAGACTGGAATCGTTCTCCAGAAAGCTTTGCAGTGGTGGTGGGGACCTCAGATCACTCTCCCCAGGGGGACAAGTCTACCAGAGAAGGAAGCAAACCTGAAAGCATTTGCAGAGGGATCTCTCCCTAAAATAGTGATGCTGGAGAGCAGAGTACTACCACCTGCTGCTTCTCGCCTGGCCAGCTACATGTGCATGCGCTAGAGCCCAAACGAACTAATTGCATCAAGATCATCATTACAGAGGTCCTTTGAAGCGGCAAGGCAGTGGGCACTGCAAGCTGCACATCTTTGAGCATGAATCACAAAAAAGCAGATGGATGGGGACATGCTGCATCCAAATGGCCAGAGATGTGTTGCTGCATGGCTCGGGCACTTCAGGACTCTTGCCTCTGTGCTGCTAAGCCAAGACCTTCTTGCACACTCAGGTACAAGGGGCACACCAGCTGACCCTCATCTGTGCCCCTCTCTGCCAGAGCACCACGGCTGGGGTGGCACACAGCCAACCAAAGGGCTAAGACTTTGAAATGTAGCTTCAGTGAGGGATGGGCATTCCTGAAACGCCAGAAAAGCTGGAAAAGGCAGCTGGCACCCCTCCCTGCAGCCTGAGCCAAGCAGCCAGGCCTTAATATGGCAGAGAGATGCAACTGCAGCCCCCACCAAGCTGGAGGCCAGGGGGGTCCCAGGGCAGTCCTCATGCAGGTTCCCCTGCATCTCACCAAGTTTCTGCAAAGCTGGTGGGCTTGCAGGTCCCATTGCAAAGCAAAGCCAAAGCATCACCTTCCTCCTATATTCTCCAGCCACAGTGCAGGCAAGGCAAAGTCTCAGAGCCATCTGGAGCTGCTTTCAACATATGCCAATAAAACAGCCCCTTCTGCAGGACACTTGTGTCGCTGAACAGAAACCAACACATATCACTGTTGCGGTAATATCAGCATAGAATAGCAAATATGCACAGCGATTAAAGCCCACCCCATGGTCGCAGGGGGTCCCTGCACCAAAGGAATATCAGTATTGCAACATGAGCATGGTCTGGCTTCCACTTCATAAGCAAAGCCCAAAATACTTTACTCTTTGATGTGTCTTGACATCAGTCAGCAGCATCTCTGTGCTGGGGCTCTCTGGGTATGGGACATGGTATTTTCCAAAGCCAAATGTCACATTGTAAAATGTGCTGATAAGAAGACCTTGCTAAAAACAACTTTAAAGACAACCACCTGATGAAAACACTAATGGTCCAAGGTCTTCTGTGGGGATAGCACAGCTACAGACCCTTCCTGTTCCTTCTCATCCATCAGCCATAAATGCCAAAGTATGTAGTCAATTTAAGGGATTTTCCTCTGCTTTCCTCCCCACCATCCACAGAAGTCTGCTGTGAACATTTGGTTATTTCAGTCCAAATGCATCTCTTTCCAGGCTTTCATTTCAGAACAAAGAAGACAAGATGACAAATGCAATTTAAATATATGGCAATGAATGTAGAATGTGTGTTCAGCCTACTTGGCCATGCTAGACTTAGAGATGAGTTACTGCAGTGCTTGATGTGTGATTTAGAGAAAGTAATTCCGTAAGTCAAACATAAAGAAAAACACCTTTTAGAAGAAGGAAAGTAAGTTTGTCATTCAAATAGCAATTAATTTATGCCTGCCTTCCAGTTGCAAAGTATTTATTCAAATACAGCTCCACAGTTTAAGTGTGGTAACCCTTGCAGGCTCTTCCTCCAGTGTCTCTGTTCACTGAATCATACGTTTTTGAGGGAGTGGATGGGGGACAAATACCACACAGACTGCTACAAGACAGGATTACAATACAAGAGAAGAGCTTTCATTACACAGAACTTAATAAACGAGCTTGAGAGCAGCATTTCCAGCTCTCTCAATCCCCTGAAGCTGCTCTGCACTTCATGCCATGACTTACTACAGGCTATGTAGGCTGATGACACTGAGTCCTCACTGCTTAAGAGGCAAAAAGGCGAGACAGGAAAGAAAAGTTTCTCCCCACACTCCTGACAGGAACCAAAGTCTTACCTCCCACTGGTTTTCATGGGTCAGTAAAGGCGAGTGCAGTGGTGATGCAAACACTTTATTCTCTGGCTCTGCTGCCTTTTGGTTTAGTGGGACAAGCTTAGTGTCACATCAGCAGTGAGAGCAGCAGGTGCCAAAGGCTGGAAGAGTTGCTTCCAATCCACTCATTCCACTCTGCAGACAGAGAGTAACTTCTGGATGAGTCCATACACCTCCAGGAAGAGAGATAACTTATTTCCCTGGTCATTTCCTCCCTGTCCAGAGACACATGGTCAATCATACCAATTACCTTAGCCCAGACATGGGCTGGGTGTCGGTTGCAGGCCGTACAAGGGTAAGTCCACCCCAGCTGTCTTCTTCGATATGGGGTGCATGGTCCCACCATCCCTTGACCATATGCAGGTGTCTGTTACGTGGGGGTGCAAGCGGCAGGAGAGAGATGCGGTGTAGGCTCTCAGGTGCCTTCCTTCCTTGCAACGTGCATTCAGTTGCTTGCCTGCAGTCATTGCCGAGCTCACCAGCAGCAGCTCTTAGCAAGCTTCTTCAAAAGCAACTAGGAAGGTCCAAATTCTCTCAGTGGGGAGCACTCTCATCTAAATAAAAAGGAGCCATTTTCTGCTGGATTTTCAAATATCAACACCTTGCAGCCTGGTCTCACTACCATAAAAGCCTTCTGGGATGCTGCTGTATCAGTTCCCTGCCAAAGGGAAGTGCTGCCTCTTCCCAAACATCCTACACAATGCGCTACAGCTGGTACATGTCCTGCAGATGTTAGTCTGGTTATAAGCATGAAGTTTCAGGTAATCACTTACTTCTGTGAGATGGGTCTTTAAGAAGGAACAGCAAAAAACATAGTATTCATAGGAAAACAATGAAAAGTCTGTAGCATAAAAGGACTGCCTTAAGTCTCCATCCATTCTTACTTCAGTCGAGTAAAGTTCAAGACAGATAATGGAAAAACTGGCTAAACCTGAGACCAAGCAGCAGGCTTAATATAGGAAGATTCATGATCTCCATTTTTTAAATACTCTGGAAACAATTATGGTCACTCAATAACCCACTGAATTTGCCTACTATCCTTTCATTACTGCTTACATTTGCTACAGAGCTGTTTTATGGGCTTGAAAAGTTAAACAGCCTCCCTCTTTGGGGACTCCATTGTATCAGATATTTGCCAGAAATAACCAAACCCTTCACGAACTAAAGGGTTATTGCTGGCATGGAAAGTCCTTTGTTCCAATTACAGAATCTCATTTTTCTCTCTTGCTTCCAATTGTGCTTTCATTGTTTACGATTTGTATGATTAAAACAAACCACGGTACATTGGCAACAGCCAGGAAATCTGAGACTTCTAGCTTGAAGAGGAGAATCTGGCAAGGTGCTAAAAATATATTAATTTGGAATTGGTATAAAGAGAACGAGAGTTATGCAGGTGATTTAGATTAACATACAAGTTTGTCTTGAGAAATTTGGAAATGGCAGTATCTAAAAGTAATACTTAATGCGCTTGCAAGTTTTGCAGTGGGCAAATGCTGCTGTCATTCAATTCAGAACAGCTTGAAAGGAATATACTCGTGTAAGGAGATTATTAAACTCTGAGAATCTAGATTTTAATAAGCTTTTAGTATTAAATGCCGCAAAACCCTGATACTGAAGGCTCAGATCACCTTCAAGATTCAGACACCTAACTCCCATAGAAACTGAGATGAGTTCAATATCTCAACACCCACTTAACTTAAGCTGAAGTCTTTAGATGAGCTAATTGTTCAGTCAAGACTTCAGTGATAAGAATCACCCTCTGTTTTTTCTCTACATTGGATGGAGTGAAGGATAAGAGGCTGGACAGCATCTTCTCACCACCTAACATCCCCAGTGTGAAGGCAGGTGGGAGGATGAGGCTTGAAGGCAGAGGCAAGGAAGGGCATGATGGCAGCCCTTGTTTCTGCACATCCATCCTGTCTACATGTCCAACCCTTTGCTATCTCAGAGGAGGTAGGAGCCCAGGAAAGCTGCAAAGATGTCCACAGGGAGGCACAGAGACAGGGGGAGATCCAGCAGGTCTGGTCCCCAGCTACCATGAACCACCCAAGCACTACGATGCCTCAAAAAGCTCTTCACAAGTGGTGGAGTGTGCCACATGGCTTTTGCTGTGAACCTTTGTGGCATCCCATAAAAGCACAATATGTTTTTGCACACTTTGAGAAGTGTGAAAAGCAGTAATGTGTTGTGTTTTATTTTTGCTTCTCACTTTGGCTTATATGTTCTTCAACTGCACAGCAACAGCACAGAAAAAGACACAGGCACTGCTCTGCGTGATCAGAAAAATCAACTCTCCTTGTTGCAAGCTGTTATTTCAAGGCATGTCCTGCTTTTGCCGGGACAGAATCCCACAGTGGCCATGGTGTGCAGGCCATCAGCAGTTTGGAGTCAGCCAGGGCAGCTGACCCGAGCTGGCTACAGGTGTGTATCCCAGACCATAAACGTCATCCTCAGGATAAAGGGGGAAGTTTGTTGAGTATAGGAAGGGGCCTCCAGCCTGGGCTCCTCCTGACCCTGCTCCTCTTCCTTCTCCTGAGGGCTGCCTTCCCATTTGTTGTGACCACTGTACATTCACTGGGCTGAGTATAGCTTCGTATACTTTGTATTGGCATTGGTATTCATTTGGCTGTTTCATTAAATCCGTTTTTATTTCAACCCACGAGTCTCCTCTCCTTTTCCCAACTCCCCTCCTCTGCTGATAATTCTGATAAGAACGATAATTCTTATCATGAGATGGTCCAACCTGGGGAAGTAAACAAGATGGACAAAGGACCACAAAGTAAGCTGCATTGCATCAGAGTCCCAGATGAAAATGCCATGTTCAATCAGGGCAGACGGAGTTACGGGCAAGGAGGAAACAGAGGACAGTTCAAGGCTCAAACTGGGAAATGAGACCCAGTGGAAAGGCACTGACCATGTCCAGTCCATGGGGAGGAGGGACACACTCACTCTCTGCTGATAACAAAGCACTGGGATAAACAGGACAGAGTAAAAACTGATTCAGAAAAACCACAAGAGGAGCAGCACAGGGCGCAGAAGGGACTGTTTGCATCAAATCACAGGATACACACTGTCAGTATCATCTAGTACTTGAGTGCATTGGCAAGGGGCTGAAGTTGCTATTCCAGGCTTGATGTAATATGTTATAGGAAAAAGGCTTAGAATAACTAGCAAGTTTTGTCATGGCAGAGAAGTCAGGAAATGAATAAACCAGTAGGTCTCCCCTCTATTAGCACTTAGGTTCCGCATTAAAGATGAGAGAGATAAATAGCCACAAATCCTACAGGAACACCACCAAAGCCCAAACATGCCCATATGGATGCTCACACCAAGCTGCACCTTGCAGCCCAAGCAGTTTTATCCATTGTCTGCACAGTGCCAGACATGGAAACGCATGGACACATGGCATCTGCCCAAACATTGCTCTCCCCTGGTCTTCACCTGATGCTGCAAAGCTTTCATCAGCAGGTGCTTTCTAATCTATCCCTAAGGTGGTCACCTCACATTGCTATAGGAATCATCAGATGTCTCCCTCCAGCCCCATATGTCAGTCCACAGAGACACGGGTGGTCTTAGATCTTCCTATGGATGTCCCAGAAACTTGAAGGGGTCTCAGGTTGCATGTGGTTCCCACACTCGGGCAACTCAGTCCTGTCCCTCGGTGAAACATATGCACAGCAGGTTAAGTGCCAGGCATGAGCATCTCCTCCTGTTCAGCCTGCTGAATTTTCAGTCAGGAAGATCTGATTTGCAAAAGCCAATATCCAACAAAGCCAGAGGGCAACATCAAGATAGAAAGTATATTTTACATGCATAAAACCTAGAAAATCAGACCCTTCTTTCTAGTAGCCATTACATGTGTGAGAAAACTACCAGGTCCTCATCATGAAAGTAATACTAGATATTCATGAAACACCAAGCTTCTTGAAAAAAGTGGCAAGATGAAGTCTGACGACCAACAAGTGCACAAATCCAGCAGGAGAATTGCTGTAGCTACGCCATAAATACTCCAATACATAATGCACATTCTCAGAGCAGCTTGTGAAAGAGCTCCTATGCAGAGGACAGCTGCTTGGCTCCCTCTTGGGGAAAACACTGAAATAAAAAACCTCCTGGCTTGGGGTACTCGAGCACCATCACCTTAAATGCTCCTGATTTTCAGGAATCCTCCCAGACTCTCTGAAAGAGATGCCACGCTGGGAAATCCAAGCATGTGAAGCAATCAGTTTTAGCTCCGTGTGAAGCATTGCAAGGCTTTAGAGACCATTTTAACTACATGATTGCTTCTATTTGAAACGTTGCGCAAATGAGACCTGGAAAAGGAGCGCCCTGGACCCTTATTTTAGTTCAGCTTTATCTATCTGAGTTCCCCCTGTAGTTTCATCAGCAGAAACACCACCAGGTATCAGACACTTTGTCAGCCCATGGAGAGGACGGGGTCACCCTGGGAAGCGTTACGGCTGCAGATGCTAAAAATACAAGGTGAGAGGGCAGTCAGTGCATTTAAGGGGCAACAGCTACTTCCATTTTGTGCATCCGTTTGCCCTCCCTCTTGAACACTCTGCCTTCACTGGGATGTTCAAATCTCCTCCTCCGTGAGCCACCACCCACACAGCTTTCCTAGCCCAGCCAGCAAGAGTTTTCCCCTTCCAGGACACGACTGATGTCCCTGTAAGGGGTTGGGGGATTTAACTCTCAGGAGCCCTCTTTGTTCACAGCAAAAAACTCCAATATCCACCTGCAAGATGGCTGTTACCAATACTTCAGAGGAGCTGGCAGAGGTGGTGACACCTGCGCAATAGATCAGGGGGCAAGGGTGAGAGGAGTGGACAGGCATGCTCTCTACAAGCACAGCAGAGGACTTAATCCTCATCTTAACAGCCAGATAGCCACAGGCTGAAGTCTTGGTGCACCCTTCATGCACGCACACTTCATCTTCCTCCTGCCTTACCCTCTCTGCATGCCATGGCACCTACAAAACTGCTGTATTGTGCCACCAACACCACAGCATTGCAGCAAGGGACCTAGGGTGACATCTCTGCTTATGACAGTCCACTGGTATTCTCTGCAGAAAGCTGAAGAAGGCCATAATCTAAAGTCATGTTTAATCTGCAAATAACTCTGAACTTACACTTGCAGGAGGATCTGGACTCAATACCTTTCTACTGGTGTCACTTCACCCAGCTGTGGCATCAGCAGGACCTGGTCTAGGGCCACTGGCTGTGGCCCTGGTGAACTGTCATAAGCAAAGATACCACCCTGTGCCTTCCACTGCAAAGCTGCAGTGTTTATAGCACAGTTTAAGAAGTTTTAATTAACAATCAGTAAGACAACATTGAAATAATAATTTTTTTCCCAACTGAACTTCCTACTTAGGCATGGAAACTCAACATTCTCCAGAAATAGTACAGATAGAGGACACATTTTTCCTTAGGCAAAGTAAGTACATTTTATTAAGTGTGTGATCTTAGATGCTTGAGCAATTTTTTTCAAAATATAGTTTGATGCTATTTTGATCTCTTCAGTGTTTCAGGTCACTATTGCAAGTACAGGCTAATTACCACCCGAGGTTACTGATCAAGAAGTCATAATTAATATCTCAACATTTCACCACTTCCTGATTTTATTTCTATTTCTTCCCTTATGCAAACTACTTAATAGCAAAGGATGCTTTGCAAAGTAGGGTGATTAGAGGAGATTTATGTAAAATTATAAAAAACAAGTTCTATTTCCACATTCTTTAACGTTCCCAAGGGGCATTTTTTGCAAGAAAAAAATCTCCATTTCTATTAACACTTCCTTCCCCTTTATGCAATGAATCCTATATTTGCCTGTCTTCATTAACCTAACAGTTACCAACAGGACATCCTGAGAACCAGCAAGTGGGGCTGGACCCTGGTGTGAATGGCTGCATCCAGAGAGGACAGCCGGGACTCGGTGGCAGGAAGGTGGGCAGATGGCAGGAGTGGCACCACCAGAGCTCAGTGGTCCTTACCTCCTCCAGCACAAAGCCATGGCCAAGGAGAAACCCAATAATGTGGTCTTCCCTGTCACTCCCTGGATGGGGCAGAGGATGCTAGCCATGCTGTCCTGCTACCACTGCACAGAGCCAGGTTGGAGACATCCCCACCCCAACACAGTGCATGGTGGTAATGCTCCCATTGCTACACCAGAGCAGCTACCCTAGCACCATGGTGCATCCTCCCATGGGAGCACAGCTGTGCTGAGCTGCTGCTGCTCTCCTCTCTCTGGCTCACCACTACCAAGCCACCCCCACCAAAACCAGTCATGGCTGCAGGGTTTTCACAGCGGAGTGGAGAAAATCAGTGGAGGGCAGCACACAACCACTTCTCTCTGTGCAGACTTCGCTCATCCATCTGAGCTGCAGCGCAGGTGGACACCGGCTCTGCAAAAGGTTTCTTAAGGGAATGAGCAGTGTTCTGGTCACAGACCACTCCTGCACGTGGTTAACAAAAGATAAGCAGTGCTGGGGAAAGGGAGGGGAAGGATGATGTGATTCACCTCTCCACAACTTCTTGTCCATTCCAGCAAAGAGTGTCGTTCTGAACAGCAGAGCTGTGGTTGCAGATGTATTCTGGCAAGCTGCTGTAAAACATGCTGTGGGACTTCAGCTTCGTAATGAGCTCCCTAGAAGAAAAGGGGAGAAAACGGTGTTCAGTTAAAACAGGAAAAGAAGATGGGACTGCTGCATTTTAACCAGTTGAAGGCAGTCACGCAAACACAGGAAAGCAGCTGGGTGCAAACAAATAATGAAGCATTGGTCTTATTTCTAATCTCAAGTAGCATTTTGCATCGCCCCCTGATATTATTCAGTCAAGGGCTGAATCTGTTTCTTACTGCAAAACTGCCTGTGACGGGAGAGATGGTGGGGCAGCAGAACCTCAGCCCAACCATGCAGCACAGCAACGCCAGACACACTCTCCGCACCCTCACAGCACCTCGAGAAAGGCGATGCTGGCTCAGGCCACACATACACAGGGTGCATCTGAGCCCTGGCTGCTCAGGCTGCCAGCAGGCCCCTTCACTTTGCAGAAGGCAACAGATGCCCCTCAGGAAAGGACAGCCTTGCCACTTTGTCTGCCCGACACAGGCCATCCAACATCCCTGCAAGGGCAGGTGGTATTTTCGGTGGCAGATCAGAGCAGACACTCTCAGCACAGACCTGTACAGATGAGCAGCACTGGACTTCATGCTGCACTGTTGAAAATACACAATTTCAAGGTGTATGCTGGGCTGGCGTGATACGCCTGTCCCTGAGGTCTGTCCCCTTGGGTGCATTCAGCAGCTGTCACTGGGAAACACTGGCAGACTTAATTAGGTAAATGGCACAAAAAGTACAATAACGAGAACAGCAGGGACAGGAGGAAGTAAGACTTGGCCTTGCAGTCTCCTGGGCTGGGTGCAGCACATTTCCACCTTGGCAAGGGATTATTTCTTGGTCTCCTTTCTCCCCAGGAGAGATGATGAGAGATCAGCACCTCAAGCATGGAGCACTCTCAGGGGCATCCCCTCGGTGCCTACAGCAGTTGGGACCTCCATGCCCCACCAGCTGTGAGGAGCTGCCCAGCAGTGCCCAGCAGCCAGACAGAGCAAGCTTAGGCAGGCTGGAGTGCAGGGGGTTGCCCAGCTCCCTCCATCCCTCTCTGCTTGGGAATTTCGTGGGATTCCTTCTCCAGATGAAGCCCCCAACTGCCAGCTGGGGGCAGGCGAAACAAGGAGAAGACACCCAGTGAAGGCAGCCTCAGCTGCTCTGCTCTGCCTTTTTGCTAACGAGGAGCCTGCTTCTGCCCTGATCAGACAGACACAGCCCGTGCAGGCAGAGTCACGGAGGCCGAGGGCCACCAAAGTCCTCTCTCAAGCCACCACAACTCAGCCTGCCAGGGTATTGCAAGCACCAACACGTTTATCCCTGTCCAAGCCAATAAACAAGGGCTTGCCTGAGGAGTCAAAGCCCCTCCAAAGTTGGGAGTTCAGCTGACAACCCCCTTGGCATAAAAGGGAGGGCTGCTTCAGACATTCACCTCCTGCATGAACCACCTCCTACAGCCATCTCCTGCACTATGTTTATGGTGGGGCAGGAGGTCCAACCAACACCATTTTGAAAGCTGATCTGAGGCAAGACTTTGGGTCTTCAGTTACACTGAACCCCGAGAGCAGGACAAGCCTTACGCAGTTCCTTACATCCTAGGCACTGGCCTCGCTCACTGTCCCGCAGACCCTGGCAGCGCCAGGGAGAACAGATGGAAGAAAACCTTCCTGAGGAGCAGAACTCCCCACCGGGCAGGGAGGGGAAGGGAAGGGAAGGGAAGGGAAGGGAAGGGAAGGGAAGGGAAACTCCTCTGTATCTGCAGGTATGAGCTCACATAATTCATCACAGCAGATTTCATTAGACTTCACAGTCCTCAAAGGACAACACCAGAGGAGCCTGTGCTGTGTAACCCTCTGACGTGTTGAGACAACGGAGGAATGCAAGCCCTGGTGCTCTATCTCATGGGAACCATATCAAGAATGTGGCCCTGTTACTCTTTAAAGAGAAATCCATCCAAGTTAGTCTATGCCTAGTTCCAAAAATTGCCAGGCTTGCCTGTTTCTCTTCCGCAGGGATTTTTATTGTACTCAGGACAGCAGTAAAAGCACCACATGTCTCTGGGCACGCTTTCAGATTCAGAGGGGAGATGCTTTTCCCTGACACATCAGTGTGAGCCCAGTGAATTACAGCTTCTATTTACAGAGCACAAGGTGCAGTGCCAGCAGTGGAGGCACCTGCTTCACTTTGAAAATATTCAGTAAAAGGCTGTTAACATTCCTGAACTACCATAAAAGACTGTACACAAAGAGGTGAAATGAGTCCCCCTTACCTACGCACATAGTGTTATGGGCAGTGTTTGAGGCTAGACCAACCATTCCCACCTACAACTACATCTGTGAGTATCTCTGGCACTATAGCAGTGTCCAAGTAAGCCATACAAGGCGTTTGGTGTATGAACCTGGCTGCCTGATGCACTGCAAAAAAGCAAAACAAAGATGAAAAGCAGGAGGCACTTTTACAGGTTTTAAAAATAAACAGATGCACTAGGTGACAAAACACATGTAGACACCTTGCTGCACTTCAGAGCCAGCCATAGAGCAGCTCTGAAGTTCAGAGTCAAAACCAGCTGCAGGTTTATGGGTAAGAGCTCTTCCATCTGCTTCCATGGGACCACCCCATATGGCAACCGCTCCTGCAGCCCATCCCATGGGCATCACGTGCCTGAGCATTCTCACCTCCTCCTGCTTGACAAAGTTTCTTCTTGCTCAATGTGAGTCACCTTTAGGACTTTCTTGTCAATGAGCAGGTCTTCAGGGTAATTAGCTGATCGATACTGCCTCTGCTGAGTGTGGCCACACAACCGGCTGATCTGGAAAACACAAACATACCAGTATGAGGAGGAGCTGGGACCAGAAACACTGCAGGGAAATAGCTGAGATGCACACTGGCACCTGCACATGAGCTGGTCTGTTGTTCCAGCATGCCCATCTCTCCCATAGCTCACCCAAGCATCGGAAAGCAAACTCCTGCCTTAAGGATGCAACCTCACTCTTGTACAAATACCCATCCTATGTGAGGCAAGGCAGGAAACTTCAGGCAAGACTTTTGGGCATCAAAGTGCCAATGTGGCTATCAAAACCCCTGAGCTGCAGGCATGACCAGCAAGTCTCCCTGTGTTGGCAGGGGAGGGGGCTCTACATGTTCCCTGCTCCTTCCTTGCTGAAAGCCACAGCATCTCAAGACTGTACACTCCACCCCTCTAGCCAGACTTTTAGGAAACATCTCCCCTGTGAAGGGAAACCCTAAGACCCCAGTTCTGCATTTTGAGGTAGCTCCGCATCCACATGGGCTGCACTGCAGGTATCCAGGGATAAGCATCATACTCATCGTCACTAATTTAAAAAATTGGGGCCTAAAATACAGCAAGCATTGTGGCTACAGCCCAGTCATGCCATGGGAGGTCTTGATTAACAGGGCTCTGTTAATGACACAAATTAGCTCATTAGCATACAGATGATTCAGTAACTGGCTGCAGCAGCAAGGGAAGGAATCCAAAACGCCTCATTAAAGCTCTCCCATGTGGCCACTGTCCCGAGACTCAACCAGAAGTGCTGCAGCTGCTGCTGCAGTCCTTGCTGTGGATGAATTTCCAGCCATTTCCTCCAGCAGACCACTGAGGGACAACTGTCCCCCTCAAGGCACTACTGCTGCTGGGAAACATGCCTTTTGAACCACCTCGTGTTATTCTGCAGGACTCATCCATGCTGGGATGTGAAGGGGGCTCAGCTGATTGCCAGGACCATGAAGCCATCACAGCTAACACCAACCCCTTTTTCCCTGAGCCTCATCCCACCACCCACCTCCAGGCCTGGGACCAATCACATACCCATAAAATGCCTGTTCCTTGCAGCACCTCATTTATCACACCGAACCAAGACACCCAGCTAACTCCCAGTTAGCCACATACTGGAGGCTAAAAGCCCACAGCTACAAGCATCTGATGTGTAAATAGAAGGGATTAATTCTATTCTATTACATCCTGCATTTGGATGGGCAAATAAATTAGTAATGTCACCTCTTTCATTATCAAGAGCAACACAGTTTGTTTGCTCAGGCTGCCATACAACGAAGAATAAAAGAGAAACCTCCTGGGAGCCATTGCACTGCCATTTCTGGTTCACAGCACAGTGGAAAGAGCTGCTGCCACTAGTCCCTTCTGCACCTGTGGTTCCCTCTGCGAAGTGGCTCCCTCCTGCAGCTGCTGAGGGAGCAGTTTCTGCAGCATCTTACCTGTTCCCTTCTCCACTACCCTCCCTTGGCTGTGCTTCCTCTCCACCTTGCCAAAGCCAAGTCTTGCAGAAGATTGTATCAGCCCTACTGCCTTCCCTAGATCATGTGGCAGGCTTAAAAAACAGAGGGAAGAAGGGAGGAAGAAAAATGAACGCCACGCTTTGGCCTGTTTCCTTTGCCTTTTGAGTTTTCCTTTAGCACGCACCCCTCTAGTAAAATTTGCAGGTAGTCCCCTGTTGAAGGCAGCCAGGACTAGGAGAAAGTCACAAGGCAACAGGAGATCTGGACAAGGGACACCTGAGACCAAATAACTACAGACCAGGTCTGCGTGTCCCATGCTTGCTCTGTGCTGGCTGGTGCCACCATCCCTGCAACGGAGAGAGCAGCAGGAGAGCACAAGGATGCATGGGAGTCTGTGGACCTCCCCTGCCAAGGATGCCCTCCAAGCCCTCAGAAAGGTCAGAGATGAGAGCTGCCATGAAACCATCCCAGGAAACACAAGGTATGCAAAAGCTACAGGACAGCAGGCACAGAACAAGCGATGCCACAAAAGCAGCATCCCTGCACCCACGCTCTGCACGGGCACATAAAGCGGAGAAGAAAAGTGGGAAAAGGTCGGATATTTTAAGCTGCCATTTGTGCTGACTCCCTTTGATTCTCCCCAGCTCTGTGAGAAGTTCCCCTTTCCCTTTCCAAAGCCTGCCTTTCAGCCGGCAAAGCCTATTGAACCCTTAGAGAAGAGCAAGTCCAGGATCAAGGCTTTTTTCCCAAGGATGCTGAGACGTGCTGAATGGGAGGGGAGGGCCAGAGCGACAGCCTGAACAATGGCACCACCGGAGAGAGCTTCAAATACCAAAGCAGTCGGGGAGGCAGGGGCTGCCTCATCTCCCACCCAGCACCCAAGGCATCGCAGCCCCTCTGCTCCCAGCTCCTGTGGCTCAGCCGCATCCCCACAGCCCTGCATGCTGTCTGGGTACCACAAGCTCCTGCAAGGGATGAACTCGCAGACAGGATCGTGTTAGCTCTGACATGGGACAGCAGATGAAATCTTCATTAATAGAAGGTGGAAAGTTTGAGCAGTGCATCCAAGTTTTTACGTACTTATTCAAGGACCAGTTAACCTTTTCAGGAACAAAAATCAACTCCGCAGCCCATCTTGTGAAGTCACAGTGAAATGATTGTCACATTTTAGTTAAAAACCGAGCTGAGATTTGAACTTTAAATAAAGTGAGAGAACGTAGAAGTAACAGATTGCCTGCTCATTTGCAGGGGCGGCATCACGTGTGCTTTTGGGGGGAGGGAAGAATTTCACAAACCATCTGCCAAAGTCTGCTGGGCCACAGTCAGTCCTAGGACAACCACTTAGAAATCCTGTTTCAATTTTTCCCTCTTTCTAAGTCACTGCTGCAAGCTTAGGAACACAGGAACTCAGTTTCCCAGTCTCTTCCTAATGACTGCTACTTTAAAGCAAGCTCCAAACTTTAAAAAGCCCAGAAAAATGCCACTGTAGCGAAGTCAGAGAAGGGACTATAGAAGTCTCAGACCTTGCGAGGAAGTAAGTGTGATGCTTTAGCTCTCCAGGCATTGCTTGCTTTGGCAGGAGCAGCAGAGCAAGGACAGCCAGATCCCTGGCCAGGTGGGACGCCTGCAAGAGTGAAAGGAAGGGGCATATCTGATCACCTGTGCTAAACCAGTATCAAGCAACAGTGGTAACACACGGTTGCCTCCCACCACACAAATATAAATGTGAAATTCAAAACAAATGGACAGAACAGAACTGCTGGCTCTTCTCCTCAGGCCACGCATGCTATCAGCAGGATCATAAATATACACAAGTCCTTATCTAAAGTATATTCAGCGCAAGAGCCGTGCAGGCTATTTCATGACTCACACACAGTCCCAGCACAGGCTGAAGTTTGGAACTTCAGGCCACAAAAAAATGAATAAGTAAATCAAATAGCAGTGTGGTTTCTAAGCAGTGAGGGTTGGGTTTATTTGTTTTTAAGAGAATCTGCCAGTCCACCAAAAAACTGCTGCAGAAGGACATATGACAAGCAAAACCCTCCCAAAGTCCTGAAGTTTTACAAGCCCCCAAAGCCACCGATACTGTAAGAGCTGAAGGAAAATTTCCCTGGCCCAGCTCATTAACAAACTCACTAATTATCCAATTTCATTAGCCTCCTTGCAAGCATGACTCAGGCCACGAGGGGAACACTTTGCCTCCTGCCAACCAATACCCACCAGTCCATTTCTTTATTCCAGTTGCAGGGACAGACCGTGTCCACCAGTGGGGCAGAGCTCCTCGGGGACCCCAGGGCTCCCCATGTGCCAATATCCCGTGCCGGATGGGGAAGCAGCTGGTTCCCAACACCCCTGGGAGCTGCACACCGTGTAATGGCTCTGCTTTAGAGAGAACATTGATTTGAGAGGAGCACAGGGACAAAGCTAATGGAGTGGCACTATCTGCCCGCTTTAACGCTTCCCCGTTAATTTAAGATAAGAGGTGCCGGAGGACTGCAGGGAACCTGTTTGCGGTTGCATGGAAACCATGTACTACGAGCAGCCAGGGACCAGATCCGCCACCACAGCTACTTCCAGCCAGGCAAGACGCAAAGGTATAAAGCATAAACCTGGTCCACGTGGGTGTCCACAAGCCGATGAAACTGGGACTGCTGACTAGGATTAAATTATGTCAAAAAAGACTAGTGACCATACTACCAGGTTCCGTGCAGATCATTACACTCCCGGTGTAGCCGATGCAGGGCAAAGCCCCAGCCCAACCATGGTAGGACGGCATCTCTAGCAGCACCAGGGCCACCAATTGGACCCACTCCACTGCCCAGGCTGAAGGCAGTGCGGCCACATGGGGCAAAAACCTCTCAACTTGCACGTCAGCAAGCAAATCAGGGCGGCAAAGACTGGAAAGCAGCACATGTGTGATCCTCAGTGCCCATCTGAGCATCACTTTTAAGAGTAAGATGATTTTAAAGGTAATTTTCTAGAAAATATATGTATAAAAAAGCTAATCAGCTTCCTCTTGGAAGAGCAGAGAGTGCATTAGACACTGTTGAATACCCGCTGCTCCCACTTCTTATTCAGTCCATGAGTTCCACTCTGCTCTAAAGGAGAGCTTGCTATATTTGACCTTTGCTTAAACTTTACATGGAGTTTCCATTTGTCTTCTCTGTGAACTCTTCTGCTTATAGATTCATTCTCCAGGAAGACACACTATTTTTTTTCCCTCAAGGGGATGGCCTCATTTTTGAAGATTTCCTCCTGCAATCTTCTCTGCTCTCTGGAGTTCATGAATGTCATTTTATACCTATTCCCAAGTTTCCTTTGGGAGAGGCTGCACATTAAACTGAGAAGCAACTAACTACTATAATTTGTTCGAACACAGCCTCTGAAGGGTGAATTACTATGGGATGCACAGAATAGACAACCACAGTCCTCAAAAACACATGCTGCCTTCAGAGGAACCAACTGGTGCCCGCAAACCCTGAACATGGTTCAACAACGGAACCCAGTTTGACCAGTAAAGCTGAAAGCCTCAGTAACAACTGCCTGCATTGGTGCTTCTTCCTCAATTCTTTTTAACAACCTACTCTGTAACACGTCACGCATATTATTAGCATTATAAAGAACACATTTGTGCCCCATTTATCTCCCAAGTCACCATAAAAATGAACCTGAAGTCTATTACTCAAGCGCTGCGATAGAAATTCGCTTAATTAAATTCTAAAGGGCTTAAACCAAAAATATACATTGCGATGATGCGGGATAGAACATAAACTTTTTAATGGTAGTAACCAAGCACATTTACCATTTCTACAGGTATAATAAAAATGCTAATATATGTTAATGTTTAGACTGTGGTTAATGTTTTGTCTTGTTAATTTCCCCCAGGGCTTTTATTACTGATTTAAATCTGCCACGCTCCCCCAGCAATCCCATCGCCTTCCCCAGACTGCAGCCCCACAAACCAACACTGGTTAAGGCAAGTGAAGAAGCATTTAGCCAGGACAAACACTCTTATTATATGCTTGTAATCGTTATATACATTTTTGTCAGGAAGATGGTAAAGAGACAATTCCCTGCTCCCTCACTCTTCTCACAGCAGAAAGTATGATTATGGGCATAAAAATGAATTTAGAAGCCTTTATTTTAGGAAGCACATCATTATTAACGAAGTAACGACTGTTCTTCTGGTTCCAGGCACTCGAGCAGAAGGAAGAAACTGAGTATAACACAGATGTCCTCTACGTACATTTTACTAAAATTCCTCATTAATGGACTAATAAATATTATTAATCAGCTCTATAGTATTACGATTTCCACTATTCAGACATCACCTTGCATGGATTACATAAGAGACAACATCCTAACTCACTCGCATAGAGCGGTGGGAATCACGGGAAGTGACCTACTCTCTGTGTCGAGGAGAATGTTTAATAATGTATTACCTTTAAATAATGCAACACTATAATGTGTAAAATGCACACAAACACTAATGCTTAGAATAACAGAGCGCCTGTCACATCAGTGCCCGCAGTGACGCCCAACACATGCTGCCAACACACGCTACAAACGCCCAGGGACTCCTGCAGCTACCAGACCAGGTTACACTGAAGGCCATCGCCACCTGGTTTGAAGACCAGGTCTTCAAACTCCTGCAGACCATTACCAGAGACATTAAGGAGGCATTTTCAAAATGAAATAAAACTTCATTGTTATATCCCATCCTTCATGTAGAGCATCACAAGACACTTTGCAGAGGCTCAGCATCACAGCAGGAACATGGGGCCCAGGAAGAACTGATGGATGGCCATTCCCTGGTCTCATTTCTTGCCTTCAAAGACAGCTCTGATCACAGACAAGGAGAAAAACAAGAGAGGTCTCAAGACTTGATGGAAGAGGAGCCAATGGTACAGCCATTCTTGCAGACCCAAGCTGCTGACCAAGATGCTCACCAGGCCCTGGTGTGACCCAAGGGCTAACTGGTGCCGGTTTCTCAGGGCAAGGACAAGGTCATGCTCCCCACACAGCCACATGTATTGATGTGACAGAGGTTGACAAGAGCTGGAAGGTCTGATGCATCGTGTGGTTTTGCAGTTGCTCTAAGGGCGTGGGTGCAGCAGCTCAGAAGAGCAATGGGGAGCACAACGGACTTTGTAAGGGTTTCAACCCTTGGAGCCAATTAGCCCAAACTGGATGATCCCAACCTGCACTTCCCCCTGCTGCATCAGGGTTCAAATGCCTTAAATCAGACTAAGACCACCACTGTTCCCATCAGGGCACCTTGTCTCCAGGAGGACCTGATCCCTGGTGCCCCATACATGTGCTGCAGTATCCAAGGCACCTCTACGCTATGTCCCACCACATGCTGACCGCTGCACTGACCTAGCTTCTCCCAGCGCAGGATGCCCTTTTCCTCAAAGGAACCGTGACCTCAGCTTGAGTCAAGCCCTTTCAAACCTACATAAACTAATGGAAACAAGATGTTTCTTCTTTCTGGTATTCCCAGCATGTAGCGTTTAATCCACTGAAGAAAGCTGCTTTGTGTTTAAGGAAAAGGCTGTTTATTGTTATTTATAGGTAGAGAGGAAGTTGGACTAAATGATCACAGTCGCTCTTTCTGCCTTTATAATCCATGACATATAATTAAGGCACAACTTTTCAAGCCAGTGCTTCCCTCCAGTTTGTTAATTCCATATTTAACACAAAATTTGGCATTTCAGTTCTGATGGTTGGACCTCAGCAGCAAACTGTGGGGCAGGCAGTTGATGTCCCAGACAGAGCTGGGATCCAACCCAGCCAACCAACCAGGAAAGTCAAGGAGAAAGCATCTGCTTTATTTTCAGCACAGGCTTATGAAGTTTTCTCAAGAGGAAACATTTCCTAGAACAGAGCCTCGAAACATACTAATACACCCATTATGGTCTTAAGCTAGATCTGAGCAATATGACATTTCTTAGACAATGAAACCAAGGTTTTATTCTTACAAAGAGAAGTCAGCCTTGACCTGAAAGGTAACAATAGCAGAAGGGAAGATGAGGGAGTGAAATCTGCAGAAAAGCAGAAGTGAGCTAGACTGACCAAAGCCAGGTTCAGGAGCAAAATTCAGCCAGACCTGGAGCCTGGCTCCTGGTGAAGTCCCAAGCCCCTGACGTGCTGCATGAATAATATGGGGGCTGAGGGCATGGCTGCTCCTGATCCCACGCTGCTGCCGTGCCTTTGGGACTCTGATTCCCCAAGAAGGCTGAAGATGCTCCAAACTCAACCAGCTGATTTCAATATTAACACTGAATCATCTAATTTTCCAGAAAATTTGAATTCAAGGTAGAGAGGTCCAGTTCTGCTGAGGATGTTAAATACGTTGCAAATATACAACTGTGCTTCGTGGACTATAATACTTGCACAATTGCTGCTACAGGTCCCTAGAAGACCATCCTGTTGCAGGCAATCACATCTACTCCACCCCAACAGACTGAGAAGCAAGGAATTAGCTTGAGACCTTACCTGTTTCTACCAAGAACTTAAAACAAAAAATACTTTCTGCACCTCTACCTGTTGCTAAGTGCTAGGAAGCGAAAAATAACCCCTTTGAGGGCACCAGGCTGCAAGCTCCCGCTCTCTCAGGGAGTTGGTGGTGAAAAGGCCAGGACTGCCCCATCTCGCCAGCAGCCAGGGCAGCAGAGCCCAGGGCTGCCCTGCTGCCCACAGACGTCTCCCCAGCACCAAGGCTGGGGTGGTGAGAAACAGCACTGGGCAAAGCTGGGCAGGACCACGGCTCCAGGCAAGCGCCATGCGCTTGTTATTTTCCTTCCCCAGGTTAATTGGTTTCCTTCGCAGATTTCTGTGAGTTTTAATATCACACCATGTTTGTGCCTGCGGCGCTACAGAAAGGAACAATCCCAGAGAAATAAATTCCTAGCAGCTTAATTTAGAGAGGAAAAACAGATACCTGCCATCAGTCTGGAATGTAAGTCAGCAAGCCAGAGACAGGGCCTATAATAGGTTATTTAACAGGAGCCGTGTCAGCTGTGTTGCAAATGTTGTCAATACCTACTGGTCCAACTTCTCCCCTGCAGCCATGCACAGAGATTCAATTATTCTTTGAGAAATACATCGTTAAATAATTAAAAAGTTACTGCATTACTTTTTCCTTTTTTTTTTAAACCAGACCTATTCAATTTTGGAAGTATAAAGCCATTATAATGTGTCAGCTAGCAATTAGCTACTGTACACTGTTTATTCTTGAATATAATCTTTGAGTAGAAGGGCAATATTCTTAGAAACGCAGCATTAACTTGTTCCTCAATGAGTTTAATATGGCTCTTTTCAAATTACTGCTCATAAAATCTCAGGGAAGAAAAATTTACTGATGATATCCCATCCCCTTAATTAGTTCTTTCTCTCTCTCTATCAGCAATCCAATAGCAAGCATAATATTTATATAAAACAGGCACACAAGGCTTACCGCTAACTCTGCTTGAACTGGCGATATCAAAACCAGCAGGTAAAAAGCAATGCCTGTTTTGCAACCTGCACAGACTTGCGCTCATGGCTTTTCAGATTTATACTTCAATAAATGCTTGTACTGAAACCATCCCAAAGGTTTTTATACCACTAATAGTATTTTTTGCTATAAAATGCCCTCCTCCTTTCCTGTGCTGAATTGAAAACCCTTCCAGCCACAAAGGGTTTGGTGCCCATCATTCCTCCCCACTCACCCATCCCTTACAAAGCACAATAATCCCACTTATTTTAACCCCCCCTTAGGAACAACCCCTCCAGCAGCCACCTTTCGCTCCCTCCATCCACCCTCCTCTTTCCAAAGACTAGTTTCTACTAAAACAAAGAGGCTGGGGACACCAACGCTCACCAAATCATTCCAGCGTTTTTTAAGCTGCTGAATATCTTCAGCAGAGTAATTACAACCATTTGTTTCCCAGCTAAGCCTGGAGCAACCCCACAGCATGTTATCCAGCCTCTGGCAAGGGGTGCATGAGGTTCTCCCCATGGCAATGTCATAGACCTTCCCAAGCAAAGTCTAAAATAGAAGTGTAATAATTGTTATTAATGGAAAGTGGTAAAAATATCTCTGCACAGCAGAGATTAGCTGCTGGTAAAATTAATGCATTCAAGGCCAACAAAGTGCTCTGGAAGGCCCTATGTTCTTTCTTCTTTTTTTTTTTCATCTGTTGATTTTTCTTAGTTTTGAAGCTACCAGAGCCATAGTATTTTTTTTTCCCCTGACAGTCAGTCCTAGCCTAATCCAATTAAAGGTCAGCACCAAGATTGACACTAAACATGGCAGACAACGTAAAAAAAGACTTCCATTAGATTTTTCTCATGATAAAGGAATTAGATTTCTCCCAAAGACAAATTAGGCTTATTGAAAATGTAAATCATTCTTTTCTATAAAGATATAAATATCTGCAGGGCTTTTTTGAGACTTTGTTGTAACACATCTTGTTTTCACACGTATGGCGGTTAGTACAATTGAATTACAGAATGACTTACAGCATTAGATTAGCTTCTGCTTGATTGAGAACAGCTTTATAATGGAAATCAGGCTGCACTTTTATCCTTGTTAGAATGCTATATTATATGTCTGATTAATATATTAAGTGACTCATTCAACAATAGGCTGTTTGCAGACAGAAATGAAATTAATTTGACTTTATCACAACACCTTTATTAACATCGTCAAACAGAGGACTAGAATTTGATTATGAGAAGTCGATTCCAACAAATTGATATGCAACTATTCCAAAACAAGGAGGGGGGAGCATTAGATGAAAAAAAATTAATAAATGCTTTTAATGCATTTTTGTACATCTTCTTTACTTTCCACTCACCTTGCAAATCATAATCTGGGCAATTTCACAACTCACTGAAAAGATCAAAATCTTGCACCAAAATCTTCAGGTAGAAAGTGCTACTGAAGTGCCTTCTGGCTCCTAACCAGCAATGGGAATTGCATGAAGCAAGGCTCGGAAATGCCCTGGACATTTTTCAGCATCTGCCAGGAAAATCCTTTTGGGCCCATCTGCTCTGACCTACTGGTGCCATTTTGCCAGTCAGAGCCACCCCAGCATCACCCCACACAGTTCCCACTGCCCTCAAGCGCCCTCCACTCCCTGTTTTTTGGGCTGTCCCTCATGCAGGAGACAGAGGATGGATGACTTAAATACCAGCACAGGCAGTTGAGGTATCTACAGAAATACCTGCTCTCCGGTGCTCTGGAGAGCGGCAGCATGAAGTTTATTTGTACAGTGATACAGATCAATACGTGCAATCCCAGAGTTAATAAGCTTTAGAAAGACGTAGCTCTGAGCACATCAGTCACCTCCAAATTATCCTCACTAACCACCAGGCTCATTCGCTCTCCAGGTCAGTGGCTAAGAGCATCATCTCTACCACCACCAGTAGTGCAGAAGAGAATTAGGTGTGAAAACTGATTAGGTTAGAAAGATACACCTGCATAAAGAACTGCTGAATTCCCCAACTGCTGGCTTGCTTTTTGGTTGTCTTTTTTTTTTTTTTTTTTTTTTTTTAAGCAGAAATAACTCTGCCAAAGTAGCTGTAGGCTATCGGCACAGCTTTCTGCAGCCAGCTTGCTCTTGTTGAAATGAGCCTTTGGAAGAATAATGCAGTTAGCAGCAAACTTCACCCTCTGAGAGTAGGCTCCGTGCCCTCAGGGGTTTATTAGTGGGGGGAACACAACAGGTAGGGATGGAAAAGGCCACCAGTTCATTTTGTAGTAACCCGACAGGCCAAGAGGACTGCCCAAGAGATCTGCTGGCAAGCAAGGGTGCATTGCTGCAGCAGACGGCTGAGAAATCTGCCTCAATTGTTTATTGTAAAATTTTTTTCAGCTAGATGTATTTGTAGATAGAATCTTTCATGCTTGGTACCTCAGAGCCACTTTACAATAAGATGTAAAAATGATATAATTCACAGCACCACATACAGGGAGAGAATTCATAATGAAGCAAAACACTCATTGCCACCCAGCCCCTCGTCCTCTCCAGTGCAAAACAAAATGCTGCTGCTCTGCCAGGGCAGCTCTGGGCACCACTTCTGCTTTACAGAGAGCCTCTTTTAAGTTTCTGTTTTGTTCTTGGCTCATTCATCAGCATTGCTAATGGGAGAGTTAGTTCTAGTTTTAAGGCAGCAACACTCACGGGGGTTACTGTCACTGGAAGTAAACTCAGCACGGTTAAGATGAAGGATGCCCGGCGAATGACCCCAGATGGAGGTCTTGGTGGAAACTGCAGTCACGGATAATGAGGCCAAAAGAGGGTTTAGCATAAAAACCATAAAGAGATGGATATTGGTGAGCACAAGTCTGGCGTTGCAAAGCTGCAGGTCTTAGCAAGGATAAAAATCTTCGGGAAAATAAATGGGCCAGAATATATTTTGCTAATAAGGCATCTATGTTAACAGAGGTTGCAGGAGGCTGCAGCAACCGGGACAGCAAGTGTGGAAGCTGTGTCCACAAGGCTGATACTTAGGGGGTTTATCGCCCTGATAAAACAAAGATGGTTGGCCAGTTTTGAGAGAGAATTGCAGAGGCAGCTCCTCCATTCCCCAGCAAGCGTATAGGGCAATGGCTTGTCTGGAGGGATGGTCTGGATCGAGTTAAATGAGAAGAAAGGCAGTTCATGCCATGGATGCAGCCTCTCTGCGGGCTCCTTGGAAGCCAGGTGAGTCAGCCCAGACCTAAAAGCCTTCTGTTTCTGCCATGCACCACCTTGTAGCATCCTTCAGGTAAACTAAATCTGGATCTCAGCAAGAACCCTCTGCATAAAGCTGGTTTAACTCCAAAGGAGGTTCAGCTGTAAGGCTCAGCTGTACATACACCTGCAGCAAACGGACTCTGCCCCAGCCCTCCCTGTTTGGAGGGGCAGCTCCTCCCTGGCCAGCACCTCTCCCATGGCTCCTGAAGCAGCAGAAGCCTCAAGACAATCAGAGGGAAGTTTCTGATACTGTGGTCTTTGGTTCAGCCTGAAACTCTGTTTTTTTTCCCCACTTAAATGCAATCTACTTCAAGACCTCACATTATGTCCTTGACCAAAATGAGACAGTTTGAAATTTCAAATCCCAGTGCCCAAGAAACAGATACCCCCATACATCCCCTCTTCCAATGAACACAGTCTGCTTTGGATGATAGGATCACCAGCTCTCTCCTCCACCCCAAAGCATCCCACGCCCAGCTGCCAAATACAGCTTTGATGGGAGCCAGGAAAAAAGAGAGATGAGGAAAAAAAAAGAAGATGCTCTGGGCAGTGAAGAAAGCCACATAATATCGCAGAGCTGTGTAGCCTCCTTTCTAACTGTTAAGACCATATCCTGCACCACTGCCTCCTCTGGCTCTTCATACTAATGCCAGGGCATCTCAGGACCAAGTATATTTTTAAATGCTTGGGAGTTAGTTACACAACAACAAATCATCTCCTGCCCTAAAACACGGAACAGGCCAAGGCACAGCACACGCAAACAGGTACACAGAATGAGTAATTAATCTGCACGAGATCTTTAGGCTTGTTCTGACTTCAACTCAGAAAAGATGCAAGACAGCCCACCGCGTGCAACCTGCATGCCTCTCGCTCGTGCTGTAGCTAACACACGATTTGAAGTGAGATCAAGCCAGGCTCAGTGGGTGCTGTATGATATTCCCGCCCATAAAATGCAGCAGTCTTAAAAAGCTCTTTTTAAGCCACAGAGTAGTGGGGATGAAGTTGCCACCAGCTGAGTGATCAGCCTCTGACTGAAGGCAATGAAAAGATTCATGTGAGCTTCAGTGAAAAGTTGGGATGGGCATCAAATGTGCTGTCAAAGGATGCTCCCCGTGCTGCCATGTGAGCGTGCAGGAAGGAGGGGGCACCGTCAGCAGCTACCTTCTACCTCTAATTTATAAAAAAAAAAAAAAGCATCACTGCAAATTCCATTGAAATGGCACAACATGCCACAGGCTAGAATATGCCCAGTTACAAGGACAGAGGGAGAGCTAAAAGGGAGAGGACAATAGAAAAATTTACAAATAGAAGCATAATCAAATACTACTTTAAACCGGTGTTGATATTCAATGCCGTCTCCTCTGGCTTTGCGCTGGCAGGTTAGATCATCACTGACCACATGCACTGCTTCCACCTAGCAGCTCTCTGCAGCCCTGGGTGCTCCCCAGCACAGCACCCACCCACTTCAACCTGACCCAATTCAGTGACAAATTGACCCAAAGCCTCACCATGCCATCAGGGCAAGCAGAAGGGAGATCACTGTGCTACTTTGCCTATGCTGGACCCCAGTAGAAAGAGGGCAAGGCTGACCAAAGACCATGGAATTGTGCTACCCTTGTGCTCTAAGGGCAAAGCTCTCATTAGCGCTACATTAATTATGACACCAGTGGCCTCCCTCCCCAGGCCAGACACGAGGTAAAACTTTTGCTACTCTGAGAATAACCTCTGAGCTTCACTTCCTTAGAGAGGCAAGTGATGGTCAAGAGCATCCATGCCAAAGTCCCTTCCAAAAATGAGATGCAGACCCTGAATTTGCTAGCGTGTATTTGAACATTAAACCAAAGATTTAAGACCAGCAGCAGTTTGCCAAAGTCCCTAGATCAAAATTTTTGATACCAAGTTGCAGAACTGCAGGCATGAATAATTTTTGCCCTTACTGTTTCAGCATCAGCCAAGCTGCTAACAACATGGGGATTTCTAGATCAAAATCAACACTTTACAGTTCAGCACCTTGCCATATGCTTCCCCAACTATCAGAAAATCTTTAATATCTAAAACCTCTTCAGATAACTAATCATAATACTCCCAAGGTATTTTCACAGGAATGGGAACGTTGCTGATACAGTCTGTAGTGATCAGGTTTATTTTCATCCCGCAGCAGGAAGAGAAGTTTGCCTTAACACACCTTATCAGGCACGTTACACCACCTACCACAAAATGGTACAAAAGCACACGATAAAAACACCTTGGGATAGCTATGAGTGGGTCCGAGCTTACTGAAAACCAAAACCTCACCCGTATTTCCAGCTTTAAGTGAAAAATGGAGCTAGCTACCAGCAAGCATTAGAGAACAGCCTGAGGATTAAACTTTGCCGATAAAGAAAGTGAAAATATAGCGGCTGTACATCCAGCTGACTATCCCATGAGCAATGCCAGCAGAAAGCAACGTGCATTAAAAGTACAAAGAAACCGATCTCAGTGTCTCAAAGGGAATGACTTCTTGAACAGCACTGTAATTTCAAAGCTTTCCTCAGAAGTCTCTTGCCAGCTCTGGCACAGAAAGAAATCCATTAGCAGATAGGAAAGCTTACTGGAGCTCCCTGCTTCTGCAACCCACCGAGCAAAGCAGCTTCTAGCAAGCTGCCAGGTGAGCCAGCTCCAAAAGCAGCTCTGAGGCAGTATCCAGGGAAAAATGCACTGGCACCACCATGCCAACAAACACACAGAATCACTCTGTATGGCAATAGGTGCTATTTTCATCCCTTGGTGCCAAAAGTCCCTTTACTTCCCTATTCTTTATTTTCATCCTTGTGCATCTGCCAGTACTGCAAATTGCTGCACCAATTCATAACAGACCAATGCTTCTCTCTGTGGTGCTACAAGCCACCAAAGTAGCCAGTTACCTCTTCAGCAGGCATATGGTCTCCCTACCAGGAGTCCTCAAAAAATCAAGGGCAAGTGATGGTCCAGTGTGCCCGACCCTGTTCTTCTGTAAGGCTCCCCTGGCAGTTCCCCATGGTTGGGGTTCACACCCGCACTCTGCCTGCCCGGGCTGGGGTGAGCGCTCAGGCTCTGGGAAAAAAAAGCAAACCCAGCCTGCACTGAGGCTTCACCTCCTCAGGAGCTCTGCAGCACAGCTCTATAACCTAGTTGGAAACTAGACCTAATTAAATGTGTTTGCAGGGATCTGCTCACAGAGCAAGCACGTTAAGAACGCATCCTGTTCCCACATGGCGTTTCCTCTAACCTGCTCCCCTCCTCAGCACGGAGAGGTGCGACCAGTTGAATAAAAGTCTGGCTACCTTTGCAATTTAACAGGATTTACTAGAAACTCAGCCATCAGTTTTGAGTGAAGAAAAATGCTTTGCTGAGCTCCCTGCTTCTACTTTCTAGGCAACACTGCAGAGAGAGCTGCACACTTCCTCCCACTGCAAGGGAAGCAGCAGGGGCTGGACAACTCCACCAGCCCGCGTCTTTGCATTTCTACCTTGAGATGCAGATGTCCCGGCTTGGGGACACCTGCCTGACAAGCCTCAACTAACCAAAGTTTCTTGATACGTGTTTCGGTGGTGATTTGCTGATGGTTTTCACAACATACTTTATCTATGAGACAGGTAAGACTAATCTTGCATTCCTTTGTAACCTGTTGTCATTCCCAGATTCAGTCAGGTCCACAGCATCTTCTGTGCCCGACCCTAATTAAGCTATAGGTCCTGCCAAGTAGAGAGTCCTGCTGTGCAAGGCAAGGACTGGCGACTGTAGCTTCATGTCCAGACGCAGAGGCACCACACGACAGCTAAGGGGCAGGGGAGTCCTACCACCCCAAGCCCCCAAGGGCTGGGAGGGGACACGTCTTGCTGGGCATGCAGGACAAAGCAGCAATCGCTGCCAAAATCCACATGCCTTTCTCTGATGACACACACCTTCGGCGCATCCTTCTCCTCAAAGGTAATACATGGTGACAGCCATGTGGCTCCAAGCCACCCACCTTTTTTGTCCATGTCTTGCTATGCTGAGTTGCCTGTTTCCCACTTTGTTGGGATGTATTCAAAACCCTGATGAGTTATAGGAGGGGGGAAGAGCATTAAGAAAAAACATTTACATAGATAAATTAATATCTGCATCAAACCAACGACCTTCACAACCCAACCCTGCAACTTTTCAAAATAAATTTACAGTGCTGGCTTTAGGTAGGGAACTCCAGAGGAGATCAACCATTAGCTATGTAAGACACCCAGATGTATTGTCTCTTTTGTACTTACAACAGCAGAGAAAGCATTAACTTCAAAAAGCGCTGGGGTTGGGTATTTTATAAAGTTAATTTGTACTGCATCTCTCTGATTGTCTTTCTTCGTGGTAGAAAGCACTGGCTGACTAAAATCACTCATCCCTACATCTATGATTTAAATATCTACCAGAGGTGGACCTACTAGGCACATTTTCAACCAGGGAAAAAGTAGCAGATAGGAAAACTAATATAGATATAGCCCTAGACAAAATTCTTTTTTTTCCCCCAATCTGCCCTTAGACTCAGCCTCCCTGACAAAGTATTTTAATAGCGTATTTTAGGGGTGAAGTTTTTAAACAGGCAAATTGCAGAAATAATAAAGCCCTAACACACATCATTGCTGACAAATTAGCTATTAAAGCAGGGCTTGGGATGGGAATTGTCTACCGCCGCATTACTGAATTCACTCTTTTGCTGTATACATACCAGGAACAACACAGGCTTACATTTAAATGCATGCACAGTTTCTAAAAGCAGATTAACAGCAGTATGACTCCTCCTGAGGACAGCAGAGCTCCTCAGAAACCCATCTGGAGGCTCTGCAGCACCTCTGGAGCTCCAATTCACCTGCCCTTTGTAGCCAGGTCTGCTGCAAGCTATAGAGGGAGTCCAAGCCCCCACGCAAATGTCCACACCCAGCCTAAAGGTGAGGGCGACAGAGGAGCAGTTGCATAGAGAAAGGATGCTCAGTCAGGGAATGCACTCGAGGACCTGCAGGAGGAAAACCTACTGCTGCCGAAGTGCCACCAATGCCGTCAAAAACCAAAGAAGCCCAAAGGACAGGCAAGGGCAGTAGTGTTGTTATTCAGGCTATAAGCACTACAGGCACGGAAGACAGGTTTTCTGTAATTCCAGGGGATTTTAATGACAATTAAATAACCTGTCATTATCCTTAATAACATACAGGTGAATTGAACTTTGCCTACAGAAGCAGTGGTGGCCAAGGTCAGTAATAAGAGGTTGATAGGAGAAGCCAGTGCAAGGACAAAGCCTCACATTTTCAAAGACAATTCCCACGGCATTTTATACTTTGATATGTGTCGCGGTCAGAGCGCAGACGTCTGACCCGCCTCCTGAAAGGGGAAGGAATCAAGGGCAAAGTGAGATATCTCCCTACCAGGCTCGTAGGCAATTATGGAGATTGAATGAGTATTCAACAAGTTTATTATTAAATATATTCGAATAAAACTGTATTTACTCTATGGAAATATTATGGTATCAAAGAACGCCATGCCCACCCACTCACTCCCCCTCTTACCCACCGAGAGATAAGGGCAAATAAGAACCTAATTATGCCAAAATATGACCTGTACATGTGGATGGTGCGTGTGTGTGCGTGTATGTGTCATCATCTGCCCTTTCGGCACTCGGCGATGGTCCTCGTGGAACGGCGGCGACGCCCAGCCGGCAGACTTGGGTGGTTTCAGTGACGTCAGCAGCTTGCAGCTTTTCGGCGCGATCGGAGTCTCTCTCTGACAGCAATGACGGCTTTGCGGTGCAGTTTCTTCAGCGCAGCTTTTCTGGTGCAGCTTCTCCAGCACGGCTTTTCCGGAGCAGTTTCTTCGGCACGGGCTTTCTCCGTGTGGCTGCGGCACGGCTTCTTTTTGGTTTTGGCGCGACGCTCCCAACTTGGGGCAGCGCCAACAGCTTCTTCTTGCTGTAGTTTCTTTCAGTTTGGGCACGAGGCTCCCGACTTGGAGCGGCGCCAGCAGCGTCCTCTCCTCCCCCGAGGATCGGCGGGAGGCACTCAGATTCTTAGAGCAGCGAGAGGTGCTCGAATTCTTAAAGCGGTGGGAGGCGGCAGGTCGGCTCAGGGCTATCCAGCCCTGCTGCAGCAGCTTCCCCCTTACCCCCCTGGCTTGGAACCTTTCAGTGTTTCGACTTGGTGCAGTTCCAGCAGCTGGCAGCTCAGTTCGGCTTCCCTCCCCCCCACTCCTCTCCGGCAGCGACGGACGGACCGGGGGGTGGGGAGGGCGCTTGGCAGCAACAATGTGTCCCTTTGCACAGCAAGCCAGAAAGAGAGAGTTTTGTTTTCTTTTTCGATATTTATATCCTGCGTTATCACACTTCCAGCTTCTGGAGGACCTCGCAATGATTCATGGGAGTTGTGGTTCTTTGCTCACTGTTTTAATAAGGCAGAAATTCTTAATATGTGGGTCAGTTCACCACAAGATGACAATGGTGTCTAAAACCAACCATATTTACAGGATAACAGTAAATATGACTGTTTGCTTCTGGGTATATTCTTTGAAACTCAGTATGTGCTGATAAGTTTAAGAAAGCAACTTTCATTCCAGCACAGCAAAAAAATCATATTCTATCACTTATGTGCAGAGCTATTTACCCCAGATCCCAGACGCAGACCAGCTATCAGAGCCAGGCCCTCTGCATCACTGCGGCTCAGACTATCAGCACTTCCATTACCACGTTATTCCTCTAAGTGAACAGCTCATACCTTCATCTGTTAAAAAAATTGCTCTGGGCTCAGGTTTGACATAAGAGCCTTAGCTGAGCAACATCAGTGTTTTAAAAACAAACTTTAAAGACCCTGTGGCCTTTCTCTTTTAGTGACAATTGCCAGACAATTGGCTTGCTTGGCTTGGATTTTTTTCCTCTTCACTCCTATCAGAGTCTCTAGAGCAAATAAAAGAATCACTCAAGTATTAAATAATCAAGACAAGTTATGTTTAAGTAAATATGTAACTACACATGGCACTAATGAACTCAAACAGCTCTATCAAGTACACAAGCAGTGAATGGTTTTGCAATGCTCAGTGATTTTTTACTGTTAAAGGAAGTCAATTTACATTCTGGTTTGGCAAAGTATGGGCAGATTATGGTTCTACTGCCATGGCTTGTGGTGACAGAGAGGTGGTAGAGGCCCCATCCCTGGAAACATTCAAGGTCAGCCTTGATAAGGCTCTGAGCAACCTGACCTAACTAGAGATGTCCCTGCTTACTGTAGGGAGGTTGGACTAGATGGCCTTTAGAGGTCCCTTCCAACCCAATACATTCTATGATTCTATGACTTTAGTGACACTCCATCTACTCATCCTCCCACAAACACATTCTCCATAGAGATCAAGGTCTCAATATTCGATAAGATAACTGACAGTCATGGTCCTTCACTGTATACACAGACATCTTCAAGAAAAAGTGCATTTTTATTGTTGTGCCAATAAAAGGATATGGGAGGACAACACTTATCCTCTCAGGACCGTACAGCAATGCACATGTTGTGTGTGTGTCCTTGCAAGACCTGGCATACAGCCTGTAAGGGCAATGCTTCTGTTCTGCCGTAGCGCCTGCAAGCATGGCAGGTTTGCTAATGCAAAACATGTTGGATGCTTTTTCTCATAGCTGAATATGTCAACTGATCTTTCAAGATCAAAAAGGCTCACACTACATGTAGAAGTAAGTTTTGTTTCTTACTGCCTTGGAAATGCCACTGGGCTTAGAGCTGAGCTGGGTTTTCTCCTTTGCATACATCATTATCACCTGCAATGTGAATTCCCCATCTCACCTGACCTAAAGCTAAACCTAGCGTTACGTATCTCAGCTCCTTTGCTATTCAAGAGAGGGCTGACAGGTTCTGAGTGATGGGAGAAGAACCTGCCCTGGCTCCAAGGCTGCAGAAGTTGAGAGCAGTAGAGATGCTGGCCCCAGACCCTATCAGCTGGAATCTCACTGTGGTCCTGGGAACACGAGAAACACTTGGCAGGCTGCTGTAAAACAGGGATTTTCCGCAGAAAGCGGCTAAGGCATGCAGGTTAAAAGCCAGCATCCTGCACTTTACCCTGGAGCCTAAAGTGCTGCCCATGAGTTGCTGCATCCATCTGCCTGGGTGACCAACACCACAACCCAGCCGTCAGCCACAGCCTCCTTCTGGTCTCCGCAACACAACAGAAATCCAACTTACTGGAGATGTAGTCCCTAGATCCCTTCTAAGCAACAAATAGAGCTTGCACCATGTGTGCCTGAGTACCTAGAGGGTGTGAAACCACCCGAGTGCCACCATGTCATTTCACAGCCTGCATACGTGCAGTGGCATGTCTCGGGCAATCACCAAGAAAAGACGGCACATGAAACGGCACATAAAAATGTTTCTGGCTGAATGCCACATAGCTCAAAATCCATAAGCCGGTAACATTTTCATGGTCCCTAAAAAGATAAGAGTTACTTACAGTGCAAGTACTACACTGACCTACATAAACACAGTTCTTTTGTAAAGAGGAGTCAAGAATGACAGGAACAAGCACCTAACAGGGAAACAGTGGCAGATTTTAATAACTGTTGGCTTTAAGCAAACCATAACATTCCCACACCTTTGCCCCCATCCCCAACTCTGTCCCACCTGCATGGAGCAGCTCAATTGCTTCTCAAGATAAAACTCCTCCGCAAAACAAGCATCGTATTACCACAATCCATTTGCCCTTGGTGTTCAGAGCAGCAGGATTTTCTGAACAAGAAAGCCTCCGTTTCACGGCAGGCTCAGAAATTCACACAATGTGTTTTTGAAGAGTCAAGTCACTCCTAAGAAATAAGAAATAACCTCATCCCTGGGATTAAATGCAGCCCAAGACTGAAAGAGTTCCCAAAAGAGGGAAAACCAGATCGCCTTTAGTAAATCTGGAAGCAGGGGATTCCACAGTATGTGCCTCTGCTTGGCATCTATTTGGAGGTACATTTCAGTGATGTTAAAGTAGGTGAGGCATCTAGAGAGCAGGACCAGCCTTTCAGATCTTCTCAAAGCACGTAACAGTGCCCAGGGAGGACTGAAGATGCTGAGACATCTCAGCTGTGGATCTCACATCCCAGCTAGAAGTCTGATGCCAGGATGACTCCAGATCTGTCTGCTCTGACCAGTCTGAAAAGACGCAAAGGCCTTAACTGAAGCCCAGGCCCCATAAACAGTAGTTTCAAATGCTTCCAGAAGTTTTTTTAAAAATCAGGGAACTCTGGGGGGGAAGGGAGAGGTGGCAGGGGGAGAGAAATGAGCTGATAATTGGAATGTTTGGGGTTAGTTGGCTGTAGAAGAAGGCTACCCCTTTCAACACGTAGAGCCCGTGGTACACAACGGAGCCCTGCCATGGCAGTGAGCTAGGAGAAGTGCAGAAAACTACTCACAGTTGTAGAGAGCTTTCCTTTGTTCTTCTGCACGTAGATGATTGCATCCCGCACCAAGGTGAAGAGGTTCAGGAGGACATGCTCCATGTCATAGATGCCATGCATGCCTTTGGTCAGTCCCTCCAGAGACCCGATGTACTCTCGCCAGTGGTTATTGATCTCTACAACGCCTGCCAAGCATCCTTGCATCACCACGCTGCAGTAGCCGGCACAGGGCTTGGCCAGGAGGAGCCCCTGGCAGTGTGAGCAGTACCACATCTTCAGCAGCGCTCGTCCACAGTCCTTGCTGAATTTTAAGTGGTCAGTAGTGTTTATCACCTCAATCCCCAGGTTGAGCGCCTGCAGAAAGACTCGCGTGGTCTGAAGTGACTTGGACACTTGTGTCATCATCATCTTTGGGTAGTTACCAAAAACTTTGAGGTCTCTCCTGGCTGCTCGCAAGCATTCAGTCATTTCCATGGAGGGATCAGGAAAGCCAGGATTAATTAAGTGAGAGTAAACCAAAGGGAATAAACTGTCAAAAAATTCATTTATCATGTCATTAACGCTGATGTCAGAGCCCAATATGTACAGTGAGACATCAGTAAAAAGTTCTCCAACAAACTTAAGAGCTCTGGGCCCCATGCTCTGGTAGTGGGTCCTAAACATGCTGTTGGTGAAGTTTCTTGCATGCCGTACTACAATTTCAAAGGCTTCTGCAAAACAGAAGAAAAGAAAGAAGTTCTTAAGAGACAACGAGCTCAGAAACAGGGAGGATACCTTTATACCGCATTACTGCTGCAACGGCCAGTCCCATCCTGCCCGCTTTGGGTCCAGCACCGGCTGGCAGCTGTGTCTGCTGCAAAACTTCGCAGCATCAGCTATTTTCAGAGGAAATCCACACATTCTTCAAACACAAGCTACATTTCAAAATGGCAAAAAACTATAATCTAGTTAACATTTCAGCTTTTAAAGAAAATATTGATTCAAGAAAAGGGCTAGACTGCAATTTCTTTCTCTCCCCCTTTCATATTGATTTGAAATTAACAGGAATTCTATCTTGAGACTTAATTTAAGACAGAGATAAATGTTTGACAAACTGTAGAGTGTTTAAAATCAGGAAACAGTAAATGCTGACATTCCATTATGAAAAGGAAAATATTTATAGGAGCTTAATCACAGAGGATATTTGGACTTGATCCCCAGCACCCGCCCTGCACTTAAGTGTCCACAAAGCCATTTGAAAAGCCCCTGCAGTGCTGTAGCTTTTCCAAACGCACCAGGCTTACTTCAGCTGCAGATCCAATGTTTCATCTGCCCTGGACATGAGCTGCTCCATGGTCCAAAGAGATGCCTAGAGCCAGCGAGGCAGTGTCCATCTGTGGGTGCCCAGCCAGGACCACTGTCACACACCAGGTTGTGCCAAACCGCCCCATGAAGCTCAGGTTTTACACAGATACCGTCAATTTGCTAGGAAAAGACAGGGTGTATTTTTCCCCTCTCCACCTTCAAAGACCTCTCCTCACCAAGAGGCTTCCAAAATGTCCATACCCAGGTATGTAAAGACAACATATCTACACACACACCAGTTTGCAAGTTAAAGCATTTAGATGGGGAAGCCACCAGTGCCAACTAAGGCATTTTTCTTCAGCCAGCTCTCGCTGCCAGCCTGTGTCCCACCCTCTGGGATACTACTCATAAAATGCTAAAAATAATGAACAGCCTCTCACTTCACAGGGCACTGACACCCCATGATGTAACCGCTCTCAACTGTGTCACTCTGGAAACACACACCCAGGCTCAATTTGCATGAAAATTATTCATGCTCAATAATTAAAGGGAATGTTTAATTTTTAAAACCATAAGTGTTATTTTTCCCATTTGTTAAGGCTGGGATGCAGCTGAGTGTGGCCTGACGTGTCTCCACGGGGGTTTGGTATCAACACTATCACAAGAATGTCAGGCCTTGCTGCTCGCCCTGCATCACCTCTCCCATTGCTCAAAAGCTTTTGAGACCATCACATCTCCAGGATGTCCAGCTCTTTCCTCCCAGGTGCATCCTATGCAGATATGCCTGGTGGGACAGGCACCCACTGCTGCTTGCTGCACCCCCCACCAGCACACAGAAAGCTATAGTGTAAACAGGAATCAAAGCAGAAATTCCTGATAGTTTTGCAAACAGTGTCTCCATCCCATCTGGTGCCTGCACACCTCCCAGGTGTACCACTGAAGCATTCTGTCCACAGCTCCTGCACCAGGACTGCCCCAGCAAGCCCAGAGGAATCATCTGCGTTCCCAGACAACAGCAATCCTTCCTAACACCACAGACTGAGGGATGCAGGGGTGCAGGGACACAAAGCCCCTCTCTCCCTGCCTGCCTCACCACAACAGCAGGCATCTTGCTCCTCACACCCATACAGAGCATTGCAAAGCTCTGCAGCATGTCTGACAGAGCAGGGTAATCATGTGGGCTATGCAAGCAGAGCAAGTTCTGGTTGCACTGTTATTAAAAGTTTTAAAACAACAACAAAAAGGTCTCTTTAAATAGGGCACATGGATTATGAAACTTTTTTTCCCCTTCTTTATCCTCAAGAGCACCAGAATAGCTTTTGCCTCAAAGAGCACAAAGAACTTTTTGGACCAGTGTTTTTTTTGACAGCACTGCAGACAGTGCCAGGATTTTCATGCTGTGCCTCACCATTCGCCTTTAACCTCTTCTCTGTTAGTTCCCTTAGAAAAAGTTATCCTTCTTCCCTTTTCTCGCTCCTCTGTGCTTCGCAAGTTATCATCAGAGCCAAGAGACTCTTCGCTGATTAGAAAAATATTCCAAGCTCCTATGCAAACCTCCTACAGCGAGAACTGCTTCAGAAAGGAATCGAAAACAGTGGCATATCAGAAGAACATGCACACACAGTCCCCCTGCTTTAAAGGTCATGACATGCACATAATTTTTATCATAATAACTGGCTAACAGTGTCTATTTTATGCGCCTTGGAGCTTTTGCATATATCCATTATATATGAGAGCGCAACAGGGACTATAAAAGCATATGGAGCCTCCTGCTGCCCTATTAATAGATGCAAGAAATAATAAGACTTTGGAAAAAAAGAGTCTTACACATCCAAAATCTCTCACACCCAACTCCCCTAGTAGTGATTTATTCTGAAATATTCCTCACAGAGGGCTGGCTGCAAGGATATTAAAGCCCCAGCTGCCAGGAGCAGAAGTGACCCAGGGCCAGACTCCGAGCACTTCAAATGGGAGGAAACTTTGCGGGTCAGTCCCCTGTGCTCCCATGAGTGAGCCTCATGAGGAAACAGAGGCAATGATGCATTACAGAGGCAGCATGGGCTTCTGATCCCCAATAAAATCCCACAGCCTGGATTTGCTGCTGGTAATATCTGCCCCTGCTCATAACATGGCATTATTGAAACTCCTGTTGCTGGAGGACAATTTAATCTTTTTTTTATTTCAAGGATATATTCAAAAGCTGCAATTTAAGGCAGTCAGTTTGCAGGTCTAGCTGAAGCAGCGTAAATACCTTAACAGCACTGATAAAGAGTTGCATCAGACTTGCACCCAACTTCCAGCAAGCAAAGGTACCGCAGAGCAGAGCAGAGCTCACATTTTGCAATCTGCTTCACTGTAGCTACGCACACAAAACAGAGCTCAACCATGCCACATGGTTAGTGATCTGCTTTTAAAATATTTTCTTATGTGATTAGAGAGAAAAAAAAGCATAACACAAAACACTCCTGCATGCCCTAAAATTTAGAGTCCTAATCCATGAGCCTGGCTCAGGGAAGTGACAACCTCAGCTGCTGCAGGCCACCAAGCCTGCACTGTGTTCATTTTTGGGCCCCTCTCTACAAGACAGATGTTAAGGTGCTGGGATTGTGTCCAAAGAAGGGCAACAAAGCTGGTGAAGGGTCTAGAGCACAAGTCTCACAAGGAGCAGCTGAGGGAACTAGGGTTGTGTAGTCTGGAGTAAAGAAGGCTGACCAGAGACCTCTACAACTACCTGAAAGGAGGCTGTAGCAAGGTGGGGGTCGGTCTCTTCTCCCAAATAACAACTGATAGGATGAGAGGAGACAGCCTCAAGTTGTGCCAGTGAAGGTTTAGATTGGATATTGGGAAAAATTCCTTCACTGAAAGGGTTATCAAACAGGCTGCCCAGGGAAGTGGTGGTGTTGCCATCCCTGGAGTTAAAACACATCTAGATGTGGCACTTAGGGGCATGGTTTTGTGGTGGACTTGGCAGTGCTGGGTTAACAGTTGGATTTGATGATCTTAAAGATCTTTTCCAGCCTGAATGATTCTGTGATTCTATGCCAGAAAGTCAGTCCTGCATGGGTAGCTCTTAAGCACATTCCATCCACAGGTACCTAAAGGAGCTGAACACATACAAAAATTGTACTCTAAAGTCATTTCACTCAGAACAGGGACAAAACCTGGGAGCAATTTAACATCCCACAGTGCTGTACCCCTGGATGGGTGGGAAGAACCACATCGTGTCCAGGTGAAGCAAAGCACCATATGCAGGATGAGAGTCAGAGCACCATCGCCAGCAAAGTATCGTACCTGGTGCACTGGTACCAAACAGCTGTTGACTACTTCTGTCAAGGGTAGTTTAGATCTCCCAAAGGGTGCATGAAACAGCTGAACCTCTAACTCTAGACCACAGTTACCAGGCACCAGCTGAAAAGCACAGGCTACTACTTATTTTTCCCACAGAACTCTCAGTGAAGCACCTGGAGAGGAATTGCTGCCCAGTTCCAGCAGCCAGGAAGGAAGGACTAAGCTGCTTTCAAAGTGCAAAAGTTCCCCAGAACACAGCCCAGGGAGAGCTGCACGGCCACTGCAAACCGGCAATTAGAGAAAAGAAAATAAATTGTAAAAGAGCGTAACAGTGCCCTGAGTGGGGATTAGTGGCAGGAGAAGGAAATCACTTCATTCTCAGCTCAGATAATAAGAGTCTGCTGCTTATTAAAAATGTCAGCTTTCCTGAGAAGGCGCGTTTGCTCCCAAGCTGCAGCTACTTCAAAGGGGCCGACGCGGAGCCAGAGGAGCTCTGGATTAACCTGCTGGCTCCCCCAGGCTGCTGGAGGCTCCAGCCAAGTCTGGGACTTGATGGGTTTATTTAAGAGATTATGTGATGCAGTTGCCTGAGTCGTGAGGAGTTGGTGTGACTGACCCCAGCAAGCCATTCCCGCACGGCATCCCCCCAGAGAGGCAAGGGCTGAAATCCAACAGCGGTTGCAGAGCTGGGGCAGCTACTGAGAGAGCACGCAACCCCAGTCCAGCACCCCCAGGTCTGAGCTCAGTGAGTGCACCAAAAACCAGCACCACAGCCGCCATCATCGCAACCACCTCCCCACACCACCACAGCCATGAGGACAAGGTAGGAGCTGGCACACAGCAGGACAGAGGGGTAAGCAGGATCTACCATGACAGTCAGACACCATGACATGCCATGAGCTTCGTGCTCACCCATCCATTACTGTGCCGCTCTGGTTTTGCTGCAAACACAAGCTTCCCATATGGACAGCTGTCCTTCCCCAAGGACAAGCCTCCACTGCACACCACCCAAGTCCTCTTTGGCAAAGGCACGCCAAAGATGAGGGAGCAGCACAGCAAAACTTGCTGCAGCAGCAGCCCATCTTCCATGGTGCACCTTGTAAGGGATCAAAGTTCGGTGGAGGTGCAGGATCGTGTGACCCATGCACCCCTCAGCACATGGACACCAAGGGGTTAAAGCTGCAACTACAACCTTGATTTTACTGTTTCTTGACTTCCAGGCACACAAACCACGCAACTATAAATTGCTCTCTGAGCAGGGAAAGCTCCACCACAGCTGTTCCACTGCCCATTAGGAGCTGAGCTCCTGACTCACATTTGTACCTTTTGTAAAAGATGGTTTTCTTAAGAACCAGGCAATTGTCTCCCCACACTTGAAGCCTTATCTTGACCATGTAAAGATACACCTTCACAGTGGAGGAACTACAACATGTTTGTTATTCCACTACCAAGAGCTAGTAAAGACAAGGCTTAGTGGGTTTTTTTGGGAGACAGCCAGGCAAGTAAACCTACACAAGGTCACGGTGTCACCATTATGTTGCTACCTCCTCATAAAAGCGTCAGGGCCATCTCCTCTAGGACTTTGTGGCAGAATGACTAATCCTCACAAACTATCCCAAACTGTAAAACAAACCAGAAACTGATTTCTGTGCAGCAGCAACCTCCCTTGAGATCAACACGGATCACTGGCATCCAGCTGAATCTCTCTCTCTGCAGATTTTATTCATTTTGTGATTCCCTGCACCTTTCCCAGGATGCTGCTGCTTGGAAGTACCCCAGGCTGCAATGTTGCACGCAGCATCTCCCTGTCCTGTGCATTGGACCATCATCAAATCTCACCAGCTCTACATACCAAGATATGCTTTAAATGTTTTTTAGGTATGAATATGCTCCTCCCCCAATAAATCTCACCTATGGATATGACTGCACCAGGGCAGCAAGTGAACCAGCTCCTGAAGCTCAGTGGAACTGTTAAGTCCCTCTTTCAGGCTCTGGTGGCTGTCCTCATGTCCCTGGGTTTGCTCCCCTTCCCCTGAGGGTCCCTACTCACTCTCCTAACTCAGAGTTTAGCACCAAACCCTGCAAGGGCAGCAATAGCCATAGGAGCCAGAGAGCCCCTGGACCAGCCAGACTTCACCTGCTGAGCTGCCCCAGCTCTTCCTGCACTCTGGCACTTCCCTGCCAATAGTAAAACCTCATTTACTGCCTGTGAAACGACCTGCCCCTTCACTGCTCAGGACAAATCACATCAGGAGAGAACCAGGTACTGAATTCCCTCAGCCTGCGGGAATTGTTTCTATCTTGAGGCAAAAACATCGCTGCATCCCCTTCAGGCCTAGAGTTTCCAAACCACACACCTAAAACCCAAAAATGCTCAGCTCCTCCAAAAAACCCACAAGTGTTCACAGATGGAAATTCAAATGTTCATCAAGAAAATGCCAAAAGTTTGGGGGTTTGTAAGCTTGCCAAAATATTTTCTGATGAGGCAACTGCCGCGGTACTGCTCGGAAGCGGCAGAAGGAGCCATAGGCATCCACACGTGAGTGAGTTCTAAGGATGGCACCACTCTCAATATCTCCAATGAATCAGACAACCTCAGACTCATTGCAACAGGCTGCGTTCCTGAAAGACACACAAAAGAGCTCACCAAGAGAGAAACAACTGTTTGCAATAACGGCCTGGCTGCCACAGGCGCTACTGGGTCTGAGGAACCACAAGTCATTTTTCAAACAGCAGGTAATATTTATTTACAAACTTGGAAAAGGTTTGCAATATATTGAGCAGAGAGGAAACAAAATCCAGGAGATTTTCCCCTGGCAGCAATAAGAGCAGACTCCAGATTTGTTCTGTTATGATTTACACTACACTGCAAGTTTTTAACAACATTATCTGGAGACAAAAGCTCTTTTACGCAGCGTAATTATTTTTGTCTGTGGCATTACAAAACCCATCAGATGGTGCCACTGCTGCTCTTATAGGGTTTCTCTGAGCACATTTGGGTTTAGAGCTTAGAAAACGGGTTTTTTAAACTATGATACAGCCTTTTGAATTACTTTTACAACATTGTCATCATAAAAATGATAGACCCAAGCTCCCAAGCTTATCAGATTAGCTTCAAAGCATTAGTAATAAAATTAGAACAATTCAGTGACTGTCTTCTACATTTTAAGCCATCAAGGCTTTCTACCTTTGCTCTATCACCACCATACCAAGAAAGGAAAGGTCTCAGTCCAATCTTTAAATGAGAGGGGGCTCCTTCCAGCTCCATGCCCACCCCCCTGGCTCCTGCAGGAGCCAAGTTAAACGTTTCCAAAGCCAGTGCTGCTCACCAGCCAAAGCCAAATCACTATGCTCTTGTCAGAACAGCATCTTCTCCTAATTATCTGTGCCTATCAAAACACCAAGCTCCAAAGCCATTTATTTTCAATTGTTCAGCTTATGTAGTGTCCTGGCATTTTGAAATCCATTCCCTGAAATTTCCAATAAAAATACTGTACACCAGCATCTCATTATACCCATCCAAAAACTCCCCAAAAAGACACTCCCATTATATTCTAGGTAACAGTGTGACTGTTAGGCAATTACTCACACTGTGGTTCACCCATTTATTATTTATATCCTGTGCACAAAGACTTTGTTAATGCAGACAGCAGAGCCCACCAACACGAGCTGCTACAAGCCCAGAAGCAAGGAGACAAGAAATACTAGTGCCTGCAGCTCCTCACCTCCAACCAGCCCCTTGCCTGGATGGGATACTGCCCGGAGGGAGTCCAGTGCAGTGCTCCAGACCCCATGCAGGCATCTGCAGCTCACAACATCAAAAACCAGGGTTGGGGATGCTGGAGGGGACCACAGGGAAGCAGTTTTTCTTTTGAAGGGCACCAGGATGCCTTGAGAGATGCCTGGAGACCTTTGGGAGTATCCACTTCAATGTAGGAAACCTATACTGTAATTTTAAAATTTAATTTACATTTAAATCTAATTTAAAAAACCCAAACAAACCACACAAAAAAAATCTCACAGCAAAGACCTCTCAAGAATGACTCTGCAGTAAAATTTTTTCTGGGGCTTCATGCTTCAACACATGGCTGTGGCACTTCTGATTGAATACAGGTTGCATATCTATTGTATAATCTGTTTTCCCGAGCACCAAGAAATATTCCGCTTTGTGCCATGACAGATGTGTGAATGCTTAAGAGATTCCTGAAAATTTAATAAAGACAAAGTTAAAAATGCAAACAGTGAGGGCTGGCGCAAGTGGTGGATGAACATGATTCTTTATCAAAACCAAGGGAGGAATAAGGGCCCAGAGAAGCATGTTCAAGCTGAGCCCTGGGAGCACAAGTAGGAAAAGCAGAGACAAAGGGATGTAAGAGACTTCTGCAGCAAAAAGATACCTCTGTTTCACTGATGACCTGTCAGAGCAAAGGAAGATAAACCTCTCCCCATGCCCCCCATCCTGGTGCTGAAGCCCACACAAGGGTTGGGCTTCAAATCCAGGCTCCTCTCCATCACTGGGCACCAGTTTAGGGATGCACTGTGCAGCAGGGCCACTGGAAGAGGCATGGCAGGGCCAGGATGCAGGACTGTCTGAGGATGGATGGAAGCCTTTGGCTTGGAGAGCATCAAACTCTGCACCCACCATTTGCGTGGGGTGAACGCTGCTCCTGCAGAAGTGATTTACTGCAAATGGAACGGTGTTTTTATCCCTGTCCACTGCTCTCTGAGAGGGTTAGGAGTTTGCAAGAAAGTGAGCAAGAGACAAACTGCTGCTCCACAGGGCAGAGATTGGTGGGGTCAGAGCGGTCTCCGCAAAGCCAGCGTCGTGGGAAGGCAGCGGGGAGCACTGAGCTGGCAGAGCTCGGGGTCAGCCCAGGAGGAGTTCACTCTCAGTGACATGCAGAAATATAGACACTCCAAGTATTTCATATTTTTCCTCTTTCCCTCTAAAGTGGAAAAGTTAATTAAACCAATCCCACAGAACAGAAAATAAATCAGTGAAAACAGCACCACCAGGCTTTTGTTATGTTATGATTATATCAATAACATGCCCAGAATGAAAGCGCATCACTGGGGAACTTTCACCTTCACTATTTTTTTTTAATCCCAAATATTTACACTCTTGGCTTCTAGTCTCTCTTACCTCTCCAATTTGCTACAGAGATGACAATCTCCATCTACAACTCTTACTCTGGGCCAGCTGCCCAGCTAGGGAGCACAATCTACTACAGCAGGAATAGCCTCAAAATCCCCAGGAAAGGGGCATCTCTGCCCTGGGTAACTAAGCAAAGATACCACAGAGCCAGGCATTTTAGCACTGCAAAGCCACATCTGGGGTTGTTTTGTTTTGTATTCATTTTTAAACACAAACTGCATTTCCAAAAAGTAGAAGAGACACAACAAAACCAGCACTTGGTCACCCCCCCAAGCCATATTCTACTAATCGGAGGCATCAACATCCACCTAACAGGGTTATATAAAGATATCGAAAAAGCAGCGGACCTCTTAAACGACAAGCCACATTTCAAGCAGAGGGCAAGTGATTCCATACGCTCTCTTCCAAATTTACAAGCCAAGCATTTCTAAAGACCAGGACATCAGTTTGTGTAGTTTCCCCATTTATTTTAAACTAAGTTATAAGCAATTTCTGAAAAAATGCCTGCCTAGCAAATTCCTTTATTCATCAGAATAAACGAAGATAAAGCAAGCCACCAGGTCAAGTTGAGCTTGTATTCAAAAATTTGAAAAAAAAAGAGTCTTTGGAAGTGCATTGGTCTCAGAAACTTTAGAGCAAGCAGATCTGAGACGGGTCTTCCAGGCTCCCTTTCATTCCAGTAGGCTTTTATCAGCCTGTTAAGTCTCCAACAATGGAGAGCAGACTATTTATTTAAGAAGCAAATTCCTTCCTTTATAATCTCCCCTGGCCAAATTCTCTTTAAAGTTATCTCAACTGTCTGATGAAAAGCAAATGGAGAAGATCAGTTCTTGATCCCTATAGTTAACATGAAGGACTTGCACTAATTTAAGGGCACCTGTTGACCGTTTCCAAGTTACTCTGTCCCTTTATTTCTGATTTTGGCTTCCTACCTGTGCTGGCAGAACTTGGGAAAGGCATTTGCTCAGTAATACACAGCAGCCAACATCAGTGTGAGTCTCTTCCCTCAAAGAGCGGCTACTTCCATGACACAGAACAGTGCTCAAGCTCTCAAAAAGCAATTTAGTGATTTTTAAGCTGATTTTTGCCTCATTTGGAAATAATACTGTGGATCATCTCTGTAGCACAAGTGCAACCAGCCCCTCTGATGCTCCCTAGCAGCATCCAAGTCACTGAGTACATGCAGAATATTTCAGCAGCATCTTGCTGGACACAGAGCAGGATCCCCAAACCCCCGTCCTGTCTGAGATGCCACAGGGCAACACAGAACGCCATACCCACACCAGCACCACTATAACAGGGCTCAGGAAATCCCAAGACAAAGCCCACACACTGTCTCCACAGTTTGTGGAGTTCCTTTGGTTGGTTGGTTTGGGGTTTGTTTTTTAAGTTGAGATATGGGCAGGTCCCTGTCCAGGGAACAGGCAGAAGGTGAGACAGTGCGTCCTGATGGCACCAGTTTTGCTCATGGCTGGGCCATCTCCAGCATCCTACATGGCTCCTGCATCCCACTTGCCCTGGCTCAAAGCCTCGTTCTGATTAACGCTCATTTTAAAAGGAAGATGTTTTATCATCTCCTTTCTCTCCCCTGTAAGAGCAAGGCAATCATTGTAACAGGAGTGCAAGACGATAATTTGGCTTTCAAGAGCAAGGCTCACAACCACTGCTGCCAGAAATCGATTCGAGGCTCTACTGCCCGCTCCAGATGGGCTTTCCTTCAAGAACATGAATAATCTTCTACAAAGTAATGGCACAATTCATCTCTCGAAAGTTCCTCACAGGCTTAAATCCCTTGCTGAACAGCGGGGCTGCGTGTTCAGCTGAGTTCCCAGTAAATTAAAATTCAGCTTGTTCTTTTTCTGAAGAGAAACATAGAGACTATCAATCGATAAATTTACCAAAAGTTTTATGGTAGCTGGTTTTCTCAGTAATAGAGCAACCACTGCTCAGATACGGTTTAACACGTAATCTCCAGATCAATATAACTTTTTATTATAAATAATGGTAACAAAACAAGCAAGGACAAATATGCTTGGAAGAAAAACTTTCTTCAAAGGATACTTTCAGCATAATCCTCTAAAATTAAGACCACATATTTCAAAGGCTGCATGTGGAAACCAACACAGAATATATTCTCTAATGAAGTTGAAGATTCAATTTCACTATTACAATGTTCCAACCTGCCTATTCTGCAAACCTCAACACAAAAGTATGTGACCCTCTCGGTGGCATTTGCTACATATTCTGGAGTTCTGAGAAGCTCATCTTTTTTTTTCTTTCCCCAAAGAACAGTTGCCACCAGAGGCACCTCCTGTTTGAACACTTCTACACAAGGATTTCCTTACTGCAAATGTTACGTTTATTAAGGAGCCTTTTCTAGGCATGAAAAACACTTCAGAGATTATAAATCCTATCACCTGACATTTTTTTCAATTACTGTGCATGTTAAAATGATGCTACCACAAATAGGGTGCAAGAGATATGCTGGAAAATCTATTAACTTACTGTAAATCTATTTAAGTTGGGAATTCACGCCTTGCAGAATTTTACCATTAGTCCTTAGAATTAGTTTATTGCTGGACAGGGAAGGCAGAGCCCATGAGGGTCATTTCAATGACATACTGCACCATGGCTTGTCTGAAAAGGCCTCAATCCAGGTATTTAATGTGTTAGCGAGTCTTTGAGTAAGTGCTTGCCTCCACAGAGGAACTCTGCTGAATAAGAAAAGACATCATCTTTCTCTAAACCTTCACATTGCTTCTCTTCCCTTCCACAGTCCCCTCTCACAGTAGAAGCGCTTACGTATTTGAGAGGTTACAACAACGTATGTACAATTGTTCAGTTGCTTTGGGAATCAACACCTGATTTTTCTATATCCATAGAGAAAAAAACAGGGGTAAAGAGCTCAGGTTCAAATACAGAAATTTCTGGTCCAACAGCAATTGCCTTCCCTATCCCAAGCCCACCACTGTTCCTGCCAGGAAGAATATTTTCCCCTGAAAAGCTATTCTTTGTTGACTTCTTGTCAAGAATAAAAAAATTCATTTCCTGTTAGGTTTGCACTTAACTGACTGGCTCAGGCATGTCAGTGATGGATCCTTCTTGATAACGGAGTAATGGGAGTTTTTACAGCCTCTAGAGAAAGCAAGAAGAGGAGTTAGCCTATTTTCCACTATCTGAACTGATCATGTGCTGTTTATCTTCTGAAGGCATCGACAAAGGAGGACTCACAGGCTGTCAGCACCCACGACAGCCCAGCCACTGCACAGCCTCCCACCCAAGCAATGTGAAAGAGATGGAGGGAAAAAGGAAAGGAATTAAACACTGACAGCCCAGTTATGCCCATCTCCCCACCGTGTCTCTGGAAGTCCAAACAACTTTGCTATTTTGATCTCACCTACAGGGTAGTAGAAGGATCAGATCTGGATTCAGACCTCTGAGCTAGAGCAGCATGCAGCACCATGGCAAGGAGACAATCCTTTGAAAAAGAGAAGGGGAGACCAGTATGCCTCGTACTAGGAACAAATCTGGCTCTCAACATGCATGAGGAGGGGCGAGCATCCTCTTTGCAGGCAGTATCCCATTTTTATACCAAAGTACATTTTCCTATTTGAAGTAAATAGCATTATTCTGCACATGTTCTCACTTTTTTTTCAAGTTTTCAGCTTTTCATACAAGACCCAAGGACCTTCCTGGAGAAAGAACAGGCTCCCCCTGAGCTGGGACATAAAGAGCAAAGCACCACGGCAGGTTTGCCCCAGCTGATGGGCAGTCTTTACTCCACCTACAAATACCCTGAACCTCTTTGGTGAAACCTGCACCCTCTATCAATCAGCTAATGGAGGCACCTTTGCAGGCAGGGAGAGACCTGGGGCCAGCAGAGGAGCAAAGATGGTCTACAACATCCCTGCACCCACAAGAGCCTTCCTGGAAAATACACTCAACCATGGTCATGTTGCAACACCATGGCTGCCCTCCCCACATGCTTTTCCACCACAACGCACTTCATGGACTCCCTTTATCTTCAGGGCAGACAAGGAAAGCAAGTGAGCAAGACCGACGGCACCATCAGCATAGAGAGAGCTGCTCAACACGCGGTCGTAGCAGGCTCGTGGAGGTGGCATCAACAGCAGGGTGAAAATGCTTCCAGCGAGCAGACAGGATGGACTCGCTCTGTTGCTGACAATTCTCCCCAAATACGGTCCATTCACTGCAACAGACTTTGGAAAAGCTCCTCTGGCTTCCAGAAGCAGCAGCGCAAAGTAAAACCATGCAGACATGGACCCAGCCTTTCTCTAAAGCATACGAACTCAGGCACAAAGCACTCCTTTCATTTCGCCTTGTGCACAGCAGCCTGCTCTGCTATTGCTAAGCCTCCTTCTGTTACCAATTTGATGGCATTCTACGTGCCCAAGAAATGTAATGTGCAATAAAACCACAGTGACAAAACTAAAGCTGGCAAAGGAAAAAGCAGTTCCTGCCCAGGGTGGCTGTGTGGGGAGCATGTTAAAAGCTGTCTGGAGCAAGAATCATTACAGTTTGCAAACATGCAGCTCTCTGCTAACTTCCCGCAGACAGCAAACCCCTTCTTGGCCCCGACAAAGAGCCCATGGACGCCAGGGCTGCAGAATCTCCCCATAAACACTTTCATTTTAAGCCAGTTTAACTGGAGAAAGGTCAAGACCAGTAACAGCACAACATGTGTTATCGGTTAAACAAAGTTAGCGGCTATCAGTTAAACAAAGACCACTTAGACACAAACCAAATCAAAGATCCTCTGTATTTGAGGCCCGCAGATGAATCTTTGATACCCTACCAAGCGCCTCTGTGTTTTATGTGCCGTCTATATGAAATCTGCTTTTTTTTTTTTAATTGCACATGAATGAATTAACCATCCGGGTACATAGACTACAACTTAAAGAATTAGGTAACAACATAAAAAGCTAGATGTGTCATCTACATCTCTGCAGCCCAGAGCAACTGCCGTGTTTCTGATTTCCCATCAAGTACCATCTAAATTATTGCCCAATTTGGATAGGCAGCCAATAGACTCTTTTTCCCTGAAAGCTCAAATAGTGATACCTATTAAACAAATATTTAATGAGAAAACCTGCTCTTTGCATGCCGAGTGCTTTCATATTGTCTCATCTTAGGTATATAAATATGGTCAGGATTCAAACTGGTGTATTCCTCACTCCAGTGAGTGGTATTTGTAGCAAAGTTTCACCTTTGACAAAGGCTGAATCTATTCCCAACTGCTGGAATTGCTCTCACATCTTGCATAATCTGTTGTTTTCCTGCAGCCCTAGCTTTGGAGAGAGCCTATTACATAAAGACCTCCATTTACAATTGAAAACCAAAACAATCCAGCCCTCACTGCTGTGGGAAAAAGCTTGGAAATGTGACCTGTAGTGCTGGAAGACGAGAAAAGCAAATTAAGGAAAACCTCACAATGTATTATTTTTCAAACTTCCCAATTTTAATGCCAATTACATTGTTCTTAGGGCTTTAATCACAATTTCGTAAAGCCCCAAGGTTATGGGAACTAAAAACCACATTCTTCCACTCAAATGAGACAGCAAAACATTTTGCAAATTCATCTTTCCTGTGAAGACATTCATGTTTCATACTAATCTTTACCTTCCCACTAAAACAAAGATTTACCTAAGTCCCTCAAAATCTCACTAGCTCAAGATACAGGCAAGTGCCACAAAAACCTCAGCATTTTCTTTCCCTTTTTTTCCCAGAATATCCAGGTAACCCTACCTTGATCTGAGGGAGCCACAGCCTTTACCTTTATAAATTAACAAAACCAACCAGTTCTAGAACACAGGGATTTCACTCTGTTTCCCAGGCTGACACGCATTTATTCCCCGGCCCTAACAAGCAGCATAGAAGCACAAAATGCGATTCCAAATGCCCCCAAGCCACAAATGATCCCTCCCAGATGCAGCACTGGAAAATTGGATGCGTTTTCCCTGCAGGCTGGGCAGCACTGGAGCTGGGTGGGCACAGCCCCGACACCTCCTGAAACAGCCAAACTTCACTGTTCGCCTCCAGAGCTAGGAAGGAAAATTAAGAAGAAAAAGCTAATTTCCTCTGCTCCTGAATGAATGATTAGCTACAGTGCCCGTCCTAAACAAAGTGTTTCTGCTGGCCTAAGCAGCATTGAAAGCAGTGCAAACTGGACAGGAAAAAACAGAGCTAGCAAGTGGCAGGTTCATGTTTAGCAACACCAGAACATTAGCAGGAAAAAATAAAAAAAAGACAAGGAGGGGGGAAAAGAATCACTGGAAATGTCAAGATCTCCACTCCAAGCTTTGATACTTCACATTTCCTGCTGTCCAATCAGAGGTTAAAGCTGAAAATCCTGCCTGCGTGCATACAGTTATTCCAACACCACCAAGCTGTCACACTGCTTGGTCATCCCCAGGCAAACACCTTGAGCAGGCAGGTGTAGCTCAGCCATAAGCAGAGCAAGCCTAGGCCAGAAATATATATAACAGCAATTCCCTTTGGTACATCAAAAATCAAAATACTCGATTTCATAAAGAGAGTGGTCAGTGACACCCACTGTAGAAGGTGGTCATTTCTAAAGGCACTCTTGACGTGGATTTGACTGGACACACTCCTCCTCCAATGCAAGACAAAAAGGATCTTGCTTAAATACCCAGCCATGCGAATGCCCCATGGAGGTGACCTGCAGCAGCCACCCCAAGCCATGTCCAAAGCGGTCTCAGCTTGGATGGGGAGCACACCCCCATTGGCACCTGCATCTCCCACAAAGCCCGGGGCAGGAAGCCCTGCTGTGGTGGCTCCTACAGCCCTGTCCTCTGCCAGAGACCTCTGATGGCCAACACCAGCCAGGAAAAGGTTTGTTTCATCAAAAGGCTTAATTTGAGGGTTTTCTTTGTGCTTATGCTGGATAAAAGAGGATGGATGGCAAAGACTGAAAGTATTTGAGGTTGGACTAGATGATCCTAGAGATGTTTTCCAACCTGAATAATTCTATGATTCTATTTGCAAGTCTGTTCAATTTTTGCTGTTTTTTTTTAAACCAATTAACCAGAGCATCACTTCCATTCTTCACTGGTTTTTGTGAAAGGGGACTGTAAGTCCCAACAGCTGGTTTCTTAGCACATGCATCTGCTCTCTAAAGATTTTCTATCCATGGAGAAAATGGACTAAACAGTAACATCAACTAGATAGTAGGAAAAAAAGTAAATAGATGCTAAATTGCTTCTCACCTTTCACGCTCCTGTGCAAACTCACTCCTGCAACACTCCACTCTTCTTCCAGCCCAGGTCTGAAATTTTAAAACCCTGTCTGCAGAAAGAATTAGGCTGGATTTATTGCAAACACCTCCTCTGGACACTTGTAAAGCAATCTGAGAGCACCTAATGGATTTAGGATTTAGCTAAATTGGTACAACACAATAAAGAGATTAAGAGCCTGGTCAATCACAAGCGATTGAGTTAGCGCATCCTTAAAAAGCTACCAGCCATCAGCAAGGTCCTAGTGCAACAACTGAACAGGGGAAAAACACAAGCAGAAATGTAGGGCAGAAGTTGGGGTTTCCTCCAGCAGAGCCTGGGGAAAGTCTCTAAGGAGCTCACAGGGCAGCTGGCATCACAGGAACACAGAGCTGCCCTCACTCTCCTGCTAGCCAGCGTCCACCCTCTCGCCTGACTCTCCTGCTCACCCAGCACATCCCTTGTGAATGCTGCAGCAAGACCATGGTTCCCATGCACGTGCCACCAGCAGCATCTCTCTGCAACAGCTAAGGAGTGCACTCTCCATTTTTAGCATAGGAAGCCTTTGGCACCATGAAGGATTTGGTCCAAGCTCATCTGTATAGGAAAGAAAACTCACTACATTCTTCTTTAACCGGTAATTTAATTCTGGAAAATGTATTCAAAGAGAATAAACAAATTTAAAATAGCACTTCACAGGAAGCAGACCCATTCCCACAGGTGACCATCTACATAAATACCTTCAGGATCCAGCCAAGACCTCACCTGACCTCACTATGTTTCACCAAATAGCGTCACAACACAACACTAAGTTGGGCTGAGTCCAAGAGTTTCATGTGCTCTGAATGCGCAGGGTCTTTATGGAGCTTGGCAAGGAACTTTTTTTTCCTGGCTTTCACCACGTATTTCCGTGTGCTTCCCTGAGTCCTCTTCCCCTCCAGCTCCACTTCAGCACACTTTATCAGTAGACGTGGGGGAGCAGATTACACAGCAGCCTCCCTACCTGCTGGCAGTTCTCCTCCAGATGGGCAGAAACATGGTCCAGCGAGGTTTTTGGGTAGTAGAAAGTAATTCAACTTGGTGAAGTTAGAGCAGCAAACTCCATCAGCACTTAAACAGCTCAGCACCACAATGCACCAGCTGCAACACCTTTCCAGCCTAAATTCCAAGAAAAGGTTCATGAACAGGTTTTGTCAGAAAACAATCTTTTTGCAGTCCTGGAAAGAACATGCACCATATTCTGGTTTCATGTTCACAGAGACTCTACACAAGAGCAGAGCCAGTCTCTTTCTTAGCAACCTATCAATCACACTCCTTCCTGCACCATTTGCTTCCAAGCAAACAGAAACACTAATAACCACCCTCCTAATGCACTGAAACTGCACATCTTTAGTTTAAACAAGTCTTATACTATTTCTATTAGTTCTTACCAATATGTAAGCTATCTTCATTTCAGAAGAAGCCATCCGTATTCCTCAGTTTCAGAATAATTATTTTTCAAACAAGNCAGTTTCGCATGAGAACACAAGTATCCAAATTATTTTTGTCGTTGGAATTATATAATAATAGCCTGGCTTATTGCTTCATTTTGTATCAAACTTAGTGAAGCTTCTAGGCATTTACCCCACCAGCAGCCCTTCCCTTACTGTAAAATCTTTTTATTGACAATTCAATCATGTCAGGTTTGGAACAGTAGACGCACTGATTTGATCAGCTATGATTGGATTTACAATATATAAGTGACAGCACCATATCTGGCTGGTGTTGCAAGCAGCTGCCTTTTATCGATTTATATTCTACTAGCAAGGAAGAAAAATTGCAGCACAATGTAGTGGTACAGTCTCAGATCAATACCAATTTTTTTCTTAATGACACGAAGGCCAAGATAAGGACAGCATAAGTCAAAGCCAGACAGATCAAATTTGCCCGATATCCCTTTCAATTACTGAGGTACATACGCAGGGATATGTAACATTAAAGCTGAGGGGAACATTATCAAAACTCTTTAAAATTACAACAGGCTTACAAGGTTGCCTAACGTCCCCACTGGCCCTGGGAATCATGATGGAGAACCTGGGACTGCTCGGCTCCATCAGCCACTGTGCTGCCTTGCCAGTGATGCCTGCAGGCAGAGCCTCCCCTGAGAGCCTGCAAGACCAACTCCACTGCCACGAGGTGCGGGACACTGGTTTGGCACTAACAAACTCAGCAACAGTTGTAGTTGCTGGTATTTGCTTTGACAGTGCCCAGTGCACCAGGGTGTTGGCATGGGGTCCCTGGTATGCTGGGTACCACCAAAGCATCACTGCTGCAAATAAAAGGATAGGCAAAAAAAGCAGCAAATAGCATCTGAGTATTCCTCCTAGCTCTTCTCTTTGGATTTATTCCTTCTCTGATGGCCCAGGGCAGCAAGGATGGCGTGCACTGCCACCTCTCCACCCCTCAGCAAATGATGTGCCTACCCCCAGGCACCATCCCAAGGTGACCAAGAAAGACGGAGTGCAGGTATGCACTTGTTTAGATCCTGACCCCACTTTGTACCAGCCAGCCTGACCCCACATCACCTGTAGGACCGTTATGTTTAGCCTGGCAGCAAGAGAAGCTCACCTGATGCTGTGTTCCCCTTCCCAGCACACTGTGCAGCCCAGGCAGGCACCACGTGGCTCAGGCACACTTCCAGCCGTTGCACAAAGTGCCAGCGTGGCCTTCAGGATTTGGGCTCTTCAAGATAATACATCTCTCTTTAAGGTCCAATCCATCAATAATAGAAAACTAATTATTTCAGTAGTGTCAACATTTCATAAATTCAGTCATTGCTTAATGAGAAGTTACGAGCAAGCCCTTTCTTCATTAACTCTTCTGTGAGACACAGGAACTTCCCAGCCTAAACCCTCCACGCTTAGGCAGCTTAAATCCCTGTTCTTAATTGGCAGCTGGAAAGTAGGGCTGTCATGATTTATACCTCTTCTGTACTCCACGTTTTGATAATTACAAGTTCTTCGTGGCTCATGATTAATCTATTTGCACTGTATGAATTACAAATGCAAACACATTTGGAAATGAAAATTCATGTGCCAGCTCAAGTGCGGGCAACATGACAGTGAAATGGGTGACAAAGTACGAATCAGCGCAAGGCTGCAGTCAGAAGAACAGTGCCCAAGACCATCCCTGAAATCTGGTTTGGGAGATGGAAAAAAAAAAAAAAGCAGTTTAAAGTTTTCTCCCTCCTCACTTCTTTTCTGGAGGCAGAAAAAAGGGCAAAAGCACTTAGGTAATTATTAATTTATATGACCTTGATGTGTACATATTCCTCATCTCTTTAAAATGCATTTAGAGCAGCTGGTGTAAAAGCACCATTTATCCAAGGTGTGTGCACATGCACACAGATAACAAGACGGCACATTCTCAAAAAGGCAAGTGGGAAGGGATGACACCTGCTGATTATTCATATAAAATTAAATGCCCCTCTCCCTAAGCAGAGCAGTCTCTGGGTGTTGTGAGCTTGCACACAGTGCTGACCACCACATGAAGACAGGACCAGCTTCTGACCACGGAGTCCAGAGAGGATGAGCCCACAGGCACCTGGGTGACACGGGCAGAGTCCCCAGAGAGGGACGAGGGACTGCTCACCGTGCCAACAGCTGATGCAGCGGGACCCCCTCGGGCATCAAGGGCCCAGTGGTCCCACTGCGTGATATCCCCACCCAGGAACATGCAGGACAGGGCAACCTCAGCATTTCACAGCTCAACGTGGCCATCACCTTCTAGCTCCTTGTCCTGTTTCACATGCCATGGTGTCCAGCACTAAGGTTTCCAAAGACAAATAGGAAGCAGGGACTGGCTTCAGCAGGCACCAACAGCATTCCCCAAGAACCCCAGAAACACAGATATCAGCCACATCCCCGGGTTCTCTACTTTGGGCAGCAGCAATCCAGCCTCTGTGCTGGATCAGCCTACCTGGAGATTACAGACTCCCATTTCCAACTTTTCTCAAAGAAAAATTTCACTATAGCATATGTAGCACCTGGGTCAACGCTGGGGTTCTTCCTCCCCTTCAATTCAAGATCATCACAGTCCATCCTATAAATCAGCATGTCATTTTAGTGCAATTACTCTGAAAAAAAGGCCATGCAGCAGTGAAACTTTTCACTTGACAGTGGCCACGTTCCAAAAGTGGCTGGAAAATGCTAATATCCACTCTGAAAAACAAGCACTGATTTTTAAATGCCTAAAAGGATGAGATAATTTCCAATTCTGTTGAGGTATTACTTCTTTGGAATAAATATTTATTGATACCTATGTCCCACCTACTTAGTCATTTACTTTTTAAAAAATATGCACATTTTAAAACACGTTTACTTTTTCCTCCATCATAAAAAATGCAGGCTACATTTCTCATTCATGAGGGCTTCATTTTTAATCTGCCATCTCAGGCAGGTTTGGTCTGCATTTGTGGTGAGGAGAGGCATGAGAAAAATAAAACTTTGCTTTTAGAAGAAAGACTGAAAAAAATTGAAAACAACTCTAAGTCTCCCCACTGTGTTTGCTTCACAGAATCCCACAAGTCCTTGTGGCAGCAGATACAATTTGATGTTCATACGGGGTCCTTGAATCGCATTGTTCCCAGAGCACATTAACTTGACATTTAGAAATACTGTTTTTGAAGGCCATTCGAACATTAAGAAGTTCCCGGCTACTTCTGATCCATAGAGCAGCAACAGAAGTCAGGGTAGTAATTAATTTCTCCCCCTTCAAAAAAGTCAACCTCGACTAAAAGCTTTCCCTAGAAAACAGCAAAACGTATCCTGTGAATGTAGCAGTGAAGATAGAAGCAAGTGCCATGGCCACGCTGACTCTCCATGCAGATGGTGCGGTGTGAAGATGGCTCTTTCCCGGGCTTTGGGGTGCACCTTGCCTGCAGAGCACACTGGCTTAGGCTCCCCTGCTTGCAAACTGGTTCCCAACAAACCCATCTGCAGCAGTAAGCGCTGCTGAGAGGCACAAGAACCGAGCATGCCTGCACTAGCATGCAACACAAGGCGTCTCCGCTCAGGAGCTCCAGCCATCACCTGCCTGGACAAGGAAGGAGCTTACCCCAGCCCAGGGCCATGCACTCGTTTAGTGACACATCTGAGTCCCCTTTTTTTGTAAAGCATTTGTCCAGCTTGTGGAAACGCTACCCCAAACACAAGAAAAAGGAGTGAGATGGCATTTGCTACATGCAGGACAGCAGTCAAGCATCCACCCTGCAGCTGAGGGCAGAAGGCCGCGGGAGCCTGCGCTCCTGGACTGAGCAGCTAATTCCCATGGGGTTGCACTGCAGGAAGGGGGGGATGGTTTAATAAAAGCTTTCACATGATCTCTACATTCTTCCTTTCCTCCCCCGGCACTTCCATGCCAAAGTATTACAGATAAAAATTACAGTTGAAACAATTTATTAGCTAATAAAACAGAATTAAAACAACTAGTAGCATTTTGCAAGAATCCTAGATGCCTGATAATAACAACAACAAAATCCCCTAGTGTGGAAGGCTGCAAAACAACGCCACAAAGTGCAGGTCAGGACAGTTCCCTGATGCGGAGTCACATCTTGGATACCTCCTTGATCTCTTCCCCAGAAGGACACCAGCCCATTAAACTCAGAGCCCCGTTCCTAACCTAGGCAGCCACCACATCGATCGTAGGGCATCTGTAGCGGCCAACTACAGCACAGGAGAGGCCAGAAATCATCCCTCCTGCCTCACGCAGGAAGATCTGCTTGACGCTTGCTTCCCAGTTGCATCTTTCTCCCCTCCACACCCTGCTTATCTCTCACTGGGAAGGCAAAAATCCATTTGATGCATGCCCAAGATCACCCCACCATTGAGCCCTTCCCAGCCCCTCGCTGTTTCTGCCCCTCTCCCAAGGGCTCAGTTCAGAAGCAATGCAAAAGACTTTGCCACGGGGTATAAAAAGGCAGCATGTCTTTTATGCTCTGGCAAAAAAAAAGAAGGAAAAAAAAGCCTGGCTCGTGTATTGCCCCAGGTCTAGAGGCATCATTCACCCAGTTTGCATCGTTGTCAGGACTTTCTGAACAGGATGGTGAAACCAGCACTGCAGGATGGCAACTGCAAATCTACTGCATTTAAAAATAAGTGTTTTGCAGTCCTGCAGGAGGGATGCCAGGGTGATTTACACACCGAAGAATGCCCAAGGCTAATAAGCTGCTAAGAGAAATGCTGGAAACTTGCCTTGGCAGGAATCTCTTCCTCATCGCTCCACAAAGAGCTTATGGATCAAATGGCAGCCCAGCAGTGTCGTACACAAAGAGGTCTTTCATACCCTTCTGGCTGCAAAATGGACCTCCAAGCAGATAACGTAATACCTCCCTATCCAGCACTGAACTGCCGTAGCTCAAGGGGCAAGGACTGTCCCCAAAGCCTCCTGTCCTGCAGCTGGTAGGAGAACAGCAGAAATGGAGCACATCAGAGCAGCCCCCAGGCTGCTCAAGAGCACACAAGGGGCTGAGCACAGTGCGATAAAAGCAGCATGCCAGCAATTGTTAGCCAGTTATTGTTCTCACTGGGACAATTTTTTTTTTTCCTTTTTTAAACAATTTCTGAACTCTGTTGCTTGGAAGACACCCAAGGAGATACCGAACAAAATGAATTAACAATCCTGAATTAAGGCTCCTCTAGTTCTTCCTATCTGAAGGTCATGAAGAGATGTGTGCTCAGTAGCACATCTGTCACCCTGTGGTACCCACACGCTGTCCCCAGCCCTGGAACACCTTCAGGTGAGCAAAGGACCAGGAACAAGAACAACTAAGGCGGGCCGAGATGCCTTCAGAAAGAGGTAAGGACAAAAGGAGAGGAAGAGAACAATGCATATGGCTGGGTACTGGGCAGAGGAGAGAAAGGGGAAAGACCAGCAGCAAAAACTCTGTGCTTCCTGCTCATTCTTTTCAAGAAAAAAACATAATTCTTAATTCAGGCACATTCATGAAGAGTGAAACATAACGTGTGCAGAAAAGTGGTATTTACTTATGGAGATGGACTAGAGCTGTTCCCACGGTGTGTTCTAATGCTATACTACTGACAGAGCAAGCATTTCCCTGCTTTTCCTGTATTTCCTCTAAATCCCAGACAGATGGCTTTGCTGGATGGTTAGTCACCTGAATCTGCCACATTAGAAGCAACAGGAATCCAGCCCAAAAATCCAACTTGTCCTTCATGAGGCTTCTTTCAACAGCCCTCCCCGATCCACCTGATACCAACAGGTAAGTGATGCAAGACAGAATTGCTGTCCCAGACATCCACAGGGAAGAGTTACTCATAAAGAAAACATATGTTTTCTTGACTTAAAAAAAATTAACAAAAGAGGAGTACAGCTCATGCAGTCCAATAAATCCCCTGTGCTGAGTTACATCAGTACCTGCAAGTTCCCACTGATGGATCCTCTCCAAGGTATTTCCACACTTCAGATTTGTTTTCCCATTAGGAAACAAAGGATTTAGGGCTAAAGCAGAAGTCTGGCTGCCAGCATTGCCTCTGTGTTCTCCATTATCAGATGCAAACATTTTTTCTTACTGAGCTTAATGACAAACAGACTAGCTGTGATTGCTGATACCCCATCAACTGCTCTTTGCCATGCACAAACACCCAAAGCCACCCTCCAAAGGAGCATGCTAATATCTGTCATTCAGCTGAGAAGAAAGCGGATCTAAAGTGTTATTAAGGACGAATGACCCTGGCTCTTTGGAGGGGGGCTGAAGTTGATGACTGACAAACAGCCGGCTGCATAAACGCTTCGAACTTATCAAGATGAAATGTGTAATTGCACACACACAATGCCACATATGGGGCATTCCAGCACAGCCAGCCATCTGCAGGAAGAGAATATTTCAATTTCAGTCAGAAAAGGCAAAGAAAACAAGAAAAAAAAAAAAGTATAATTTCATTTATCATTTCCCCTCTCTGATTTTTTTGGTCTCATGCATGAATTTTTACTAACAATTCCAAGACAACATGTGCTCTGGTTTGAAGTTTTCTTCCTCTAAAGCCACTGAAATGAAGCTTTTTTTAAAAGAAGGGCTTTGATTTTGGACCAGCACAGCCCCATAACCAGCAAGCAGCACAGAAGCTGTGAAACAAAGAATAAGCAACAACTTTTAGACAAATACTTTAAGCTCATAACTAGTGGAGCAGGTTCTCCCTTCTCAATAGTTATTATTCAAGCAAGCCCAAGAGAGACAATTCTGTCATGCAAAATAAAAAATAAGGGGAGGAAGAGGAGGACGCGGTCTGATTTAGCTGACATCTGGCTAGCGGTCCAGTGTGCAAGAGCCGCCTTGTTCTGTGAATAGCTGCAGCCCAAATTACAGCCTCGATTTTGCTCTCTTCCACCAGCCACATGAATGTCAGCATAAATCCAGGGTATAAATCCAGGGCAAAGTTTGATGCAAGTTTCCCAAGAATTATTCCACTTTAAAGTAACTTTCCCCTATTAGTCCTTTTACCCTGACCAACCTCAATACTCCAGAGAGATCCAATTCCATTTCATACCCGCTAGTTAAAAAAAATTTCAAACAGACTTGAGCAAAACTGCTGTAATTAAGCAGCCTTCTCAGGAAGCATGACTTTGCTAGCAGAAGAAGCAAAGCGAGTGCCTGCAGTCCCTGTTAAAATTAGTAACGGCTATCCAAAGAGAAAACGCTGCCTAGGACTGCTGATTCCTTCCCCCATCTCCACCAGCTCCATGGCCCCTGGCAAGCTGTGCTATTGGGATTTTCTTATTATTTTAATTCTTTTTATGTGGCACCTCAGTTAAAACGTAACCACGACAAGTCCCTTCAGCAGGTGAAATGCAAGCATCTGTCAAATTGACAGCAGAAGCAGCGTAATCCCCTTTGCTCTGGATAAACCAAGTTATAAAGCATGCTTCCTCCTGGCTACTGTCAGGTCCGATGCACAAGCACCGAGCCAGAGCTCCTGACATGGTGAGGCTGGAGCTAGCAGGTAGGAGGGGAGGGCTGTGATGCTCCCAGGAGCTGATGAGAGCACTTGAAGGGGCACATGGCGGTATACACCTAGCCGTCCTTCCACTCTCCAAACGCCATCACATCCCACAGCACAGAGGAATTTGGCAACGGGCTCAGCAAGCTATGATGGAGGGGCAGGGGATGGTCTGGGATCCTCCTCATAGCAGAGCCCCCAACCAGTGTGCCCTGAGCCCTCTCGCTGGCAGCACACACGCTGAGTGCTCCCCAAGGCAGGGTGAAACCAAGCTCAGCAGTGACAAGATCAGTGGAGAGGGGAAAAGCAGCTCAAAGGAGAGCAGCGTTTGGGACAGAGACATCCTGTTCTGCAGCACAGGATTTATGACTGCCAAAGCCTGTGCTCAATGCATGCCCACCCAAAGCAGTAAAAAGAGAGAAGTCATTAGGCTAAAAATTAAGACCACTCAAAAACAAGGCAGACTCATTCCGTTTGTCTCCTGACATCTTAAGACTGTAAGGCAAGACTGGGTTGGGTTTTCAAGCCTCTCCTTGCAGATACCCAGGCTAAGTTTTTACCTGGAGAAAAAAACAAACAACAAATCTCTTCATTAGTTGTATAAAACCTGGAGCAAGAACTTTCTTTTAACAGCATACCAAATGTTGCAAGAAAGCTACCACTGCTGTTAACCAATAAGCTCTCAAGTGTTCAAATGGAATTAAATTATCTTTCCAACAGCTAAATTCACAACAGCACCTGACTTCATGAATAGTTCACTAATTTCAGGAGAAATACTCAAACTGCCACTGCAGGCTGGAAAAAGCCTCAGTGCTGTTAGGAGGCCAACTGGGACTTGGTATGCAATCTGCATTTTAATCCATAGGAATGACAAGCTTTGCTAAACCCTGACCTTCAACAGCCATTGTGCGTTCATAAGGGATTTTATCTCAATGTTATTTAATACTCTGTAATTATCACAGCACTCAACAGCACCCGACTAGTTTCCATGTTTATTTGCAGCCTACAGTAGCTAGAGAACATAAATTTGTTGTTGGGGTTTTTTTTTTAATCCTTCAAAACGGATAAAGAACAACCACACTTCCATCTACCTGCAAACCAGGATAAAAGAGGAAGGGATGAGAATACCAGGAACCAAAGCCTCAGACCACCAAAAAAAGGTATTGCTTTAACAGAATTTCTTTCATACACTTGCCTACATCCCTTAAAAGCCTTTATCTTCATTGCAGAAAAGTATAACAAAAACTCACAATCTTGTGTAGCCAACTCCCTGATGTGCCAAATTGCCACTGAAAACGTAGCGCCCGGGTCTCTGTGATGACGATCAACGTTACCTTCTCATGCACCCCTGCTACTCTCTGCAGCTGCTTCCTTCCATTGTACAAAAATACACAGATTCTGTACTGTTCCAGGAGGCAACCACAGATCCAGGTTTCTATCCTGGCTATGATTAAAGCCCCTTCTGTGATGAGCCAAGACAGAGCCACAATCTTTCCACAACAGCTGACCTGGGGCTGTGAGCAGAAATGAGCTGTGAGAGGTTTGAGTCGGAGATCAAGACAAGTAGCAGTATTGGAAAGTTGGGTGATTTTTAAGTTACCATTATGCATACTGTGCTAAAAAGTGAGACAACATATTTTGACCACGAATTAAACAGAAGTGTGCTCTTCAGAAGCGAGTGCTACAGGAAAGTAAATAATGAGTCACATAGCCAGAAACAGGGTTAGATCAAAAAGAGGTTTACAGGCAAACTAGACAGTTCAGTGCAGGTAAGTGTACTTTGATGAGTCTCTATTACACTTGCCTCTGTGTCATTGACAGCAAGAAAAAAATAAACAAGAAAGGAAAGCTCCACTGACACTTGTGTGCATCATTAATGAATGAGAAATTGAAAACAAACATCCCAGCACTGAGAACATGCACGAGGAGGCTGCATTTGAGGAAATTCTGGGCGGTCCCGAGGTAGGAAATGCACTCCATAAAGTAGTCATTTGAAATGTTCATACGTCACCCTAAATATCAAACGCTTTTGCATTAGAGTCATGCATGTTCAAGGCATTTCTCACCGGAGGATGGTGTCAGAGGCAGAAATTCATCATATTTAATGATGTCAGTATGAAGCTTAATATTTCACAGTTATGTGCAGCTGGACATTACTATACTCTGCGAACCCTATGCGCCCTAAATCATTTTTGTTAACTCACGCATTTTGCAGGTGGCATCTGGTAATCATTTAAAGCTGGTTCTATTGGTCTAACTGGTACCCCCTGTAAACTTACTGACCCACGTTAATTCAGTAGGTTGAACAGAAAAAAAATCATGCACATGAACAGCACCAATTAAATCCATAGGAAATCACCTCTTCATATAAAACCAGCATGGATCAGAACTGAGGGAGAAGACATCTTTGAAACAGCAAGGGAAGAAGACCAGCAACACTAATAAAGAGAGAGACCATGACAGGGGAGAGAGGATCAGAATGCAGGAGGCACACACTGCATAGACCAAAGTTCACTATAATGGAAGAAGCCATCCCTGAGGCCTACAGACCTGTGCACAGGCAGTACACCGAGCAGCACGGGTAACTTGGAAACCACAACCCCTGCCCTGAGAAGGCAGATGGATCAGATGAGCTCCAGACATCCTTTCCAGCTTAAATTATTCAGTGAACAGATGGAGAAGTCATACTCAGACAGGAGGCTCTAAAGGGGCAGATTTCTTTTCCTCCTATGCCTCTGTTTAATGCCCAGTGAGGATCAGAGGACTTGGTAAGTCCGTAGTCCTCCAGCAATTCAGCATGCTGAATTTCTTGCACTGTCTCCCACATTTCACATTGTATATTCACTGCATGAATATTTTATGGTCTCTCCCACCACTGAACCACAAATCCCAGTCCAACTTGGGCAAGATTGTATCACAGTTTTATTTGTACATGCAAATATGGAGGAGAGGTCTGCCAAGGCACAGCCACTTCTGAGATTGAGCACAGCACCAGACAACTCTTCTCTGCATCCCACTGCTTTCCCACATCACTTTTTTGCACAGTAAAAATTTCCTGAAGATGACACATATGGCAAATTTATGCTAAGTGACAGGTGGTCTTAGTTTCATAGCTCCATAGAAGCAGACCCAGGACGCAGCAAGGGGTCCGTACATTAAAACCCACAGCTCTAGACAGGACGAGCCCAGGAACATCTCTGCAGACTGACCGGTGTTTCCACACAAACAAGGGACACAGGGAAACTCAGAAAAAGGTAGCAGCGTTGACACATTCCCATGGGAGAGGACCCCAAAGCAGGGTATGAGCACACCAGGGATGCTGCGGGCAAAGGGTGGCGAAGGGCTCACAGGCAACATGATGCACACAGCATCCCAGAGTTCCAGCAAGCAAACAGGGCGGCGTCCAAGGACAGCACAAAACCTGTGAGCTATTATCCTTCACAATGAAACTGCCATCCCTGGGTAACGGCATTTCAATAAGGAGAGAAAGCAGCCTTGGCATAAAACAGGATTAGCTGATTTTTGCAAATTATCTTCTCCCTGGTCTTATTTGCTTAATGAACAGCAGACATCAAAACTCCCAGAGAAGATGGTTTTAAGAGACATTGCTACTTACAGGAGGCTATCACTCCACCACCTGCACCGAGGAGCTGGGGAGCAGCGCGGAACCACAGGGTGTCCTGGGGCAGTCCTACCTAACTGTCCCTCTGCTGGAAGTGGAAACTCTTCTAGGTCTGAATATTGCCTCAGTGGGGAGGGAGGAGGTTAAAAAAAACCTCTCACATTTCTGGGAGACAAGACTAGAATTCAAGATCACCTTGGCAAATTGGAGATGATTCAGTTATCTCGGCTGAGAGCCCAAGTATATCCAACAGCAGAAGTCACATGGACCACAAACACCAGCATGGACAAGAGCACAGCAGAAAAAGCACCCGAGTCTGCTCATGGGGTAAGAACACAAGGCACAAGTGGTGATGCCAAGTGCCATATGTGAGACAGGAGAAAATTGTTCTGCTCTGCATCAAAGGGCAAAATATTCACTGAATGCCAAATGCACTCTGTTGCGCCAGAATGTTAAGAAGATGCAAGAGAACTACCAGAAATCCAGAAGAAAGCTACAGGAATGGGAGCTGGTTTGGGAAACAAACTGTAGGGTTCATACTAGACTCCAGTTTGGCCAAAGTAAAGCTGCTTTGAAGTCCATTGATAGTGTTCACCCTGCCCTTTATACAGCTTTCCATCGAGAGGCAGTTTTAAACAAGGTTAAACTGATGCCTCTTTGACCCGGATCAGCAACACATGCTTCTTCCTTCTCTGAACAACTTATCCCCAGCACTTTTGTTCTTAATAGTCATTGGGGAGGAAAAAAAAAAGAGATATTAACACTTCAAGTCTCACTCCCTCACTCCTTGAACCAAAAGCTACATTGGTTTAATGGTGTAAGGGATGGAGAACCAGAGGCCAGCAACTCCAAAGTATCACTTCTGAGACCAGACTACTCCACCAGGCAAAAAAAATTTGGTATCTATTCACAGACCAGCCTGTGAGCAAGTCACTCATGAGCAGAGACCTACAAGAAAGAAGTCTGTTATTTAAGTTAATACAAGACACATGACGCAAAAGCAAAAGACAGTTTAAGTGAAAAAGTTGATTCCTGTTGCATATCTTTCTCCCTCTCCTCCCTGGAAAAGTACAATGAGGAGCAGGCTGGAGCACCTTCCACTGCCCAGGAACTACTTCTACCTCCCAGGAACTGCCAGCACAATGCTTAACAGTTGTATTTGCTGACTGGTCTGCGGTAACGACTCCTGGACCAAGATGCTCATCTATCAGCCCAACTGTTGCCAGGTAGCCCCCAGGGACCACATCATTCAGTGCAAGGAAGACACTGGAGCATCCTGGCTGTGTTCCTGGATATCAATCCTCTTGCAAAACAAGGCAGAGATGTCAAGATGTAAAAATCCACCTCAATACAGCTAACACCTTGGGGTCTCAGAAATAAAAGCTTGTTATTAGAAAGCTGTCATGTCAGCCATGACAATGCAATGTTTGTACTGTCTGTATACACCAAAGGTTGCTTTCTGGGATTTTTTTTTTTTCCTCATAGGGCAGGAGAAAAAAAAACAAAAACAAAACAAAAAACCACAAAGCCAAAATATTTTGGAGCTAAATTATGTATAGCTTCTCCAAACACAATGGCTCATCCACACTGCTGAGTGATCTGAGCCACAGAACTAGTCCTGGTCCCTGTGCTTTTAAAGGGTGCGGGTTGGCTTGCACACAGACCCCAGATCAAGGGCACGCTCTGCTCCCTGCCCCCAGGAGCTCTGACCCACTTCAGTCCAGGGACTGGGAACAAATGAAGACACAGGCTGGGAACTGGGGTACCAGCAGCCTTATGCAGAAACAATACAGGGAGAAGTTAAAAAAAAAAGTATCAAACTAACAGCATAGGAGCACCCACAGCTGCAATTCACAGGAGGGGAAGCCACAGAAAGCCATTAGCAAGGGAATAAGATGAGCACTAAAGGGAGCATCCAAAAGCCCAAGTCAGCTACAGGGTTGACTCTCACATTTAGAAATATTATGCAATTTATTACATTGCAACAATTCCCCACTCCCCAACCCCACAGCCACAAGGAGGAGGCCAGGCATGCTCTGCCTCATTGGTTTTACTGTCTTCCTGGTGGAAAATGTTGTTACATGAAAGGCCGGGGGTGGTTTTGAGTGCAACGCCAGTAGTTGTCTAACGTAGTTGTTACTTGTCATACAAATTTTATTTAAACAGCATTTACCAGAGACATACACCCCTGGAGATAGACAAACGCACAAGTACACAAGATGGTAAAGTGGTACCTGTTATCTGAGCTGCCATGTACTCGTACCTGAAAACATTAACATCTTGGTTACAATCCATTTGTCTTCCTTACTGCCCAGCTACACTGGACAAACAAAAAGATGACCTCATGTTATGCTAATTTAATCAATATTGCATGCAAGGCAGATACAAGTTTAGATGGCCTGTCCATATGCAAATTTGAAATATAAAGCAAAGTTCCCTTTGGCACACCGTCTGGTGTTAGCGAGCCATTTCATAGCAAGGGAATTTTCACTAAATGGCACATTTTATTTCTATGTTATGGGAAGTGGTTTCCCTTGGTTCTTCCAACAGTCACCTCCTGCTATTAATGACCACAAGCAATGCAGTGACCCTCATAATGTCTGATTTCACAGCAAATATTTTAATTTCTGAAGGTGAAATGTGAGACATACTCTCCCATAACACTTATCTTTATGGCTCTCTTAATTCTGTAGAATTTATAGTCTCCACTAAAAGCATACAGAACATAATTGAAATAGATTTTCCAAGATATATCTGGATTATTTTAACCTACTTTTCCTTGTTAGCCATTTATATTATCTTATTCTAACATTGAAAAAAAAGTGTTTTTACACTAACAGCTTTACCAGCAGCTTTTTAAACTTAAAAAAAAGGTTTTAAAAAAATTAATCTGTTCTGGCAGCAAAGATTTTCAGAAATCAGGACCTGAGGGAGAGCTTTACAGCCCCAGCATTTTCCCATTTCATCCAAATGGACCAGTCTCTGAAATAAAGGCATTAAGTTCCTTGAAACTATGTTTCAAAACAAAATGTGCAACATTAGAGATCCTAGAAAGGTATGAACATGACATTGTAATGAGAGTCTCCAGCGCAAGAAGAACAACCGTGGTCTGAGTCAGCCCTGAGTATAGGAAAACAGCATTTTCCAAAAATCTTCCCTGCTTCCAGGAGTCCCGCTGGGCTCTGGTAGAAAATGGCACACCTCTGATTTTAAGGGCCAAAGTGGACAATCGCCCAGCAGCAACCAAGGCGAATTTGAGCTTGTGGTTATGTAGAAGGGGGACCTGAAAGCTCCTCCAGATCCCTCCACCCCACTACACCGCATTTGTTAGCCAGGGAGAAAAAGCATCATCAAGCCTGGCTTTGCAGCCCACCAAACTTCTCTAACTGTTTTTCATTGCTGTTTTATGTCTTGTGTTTTTCTCCAGGAAAAAAAAAGACACAAAAGAACAGTTTGAAGAATGAATGCTTTTTCCAGTGTTATCACTGCAGCAAGAGGCACATATGGGAACTCAATGAGAGCTCAGTCCTGATTTATGTTTGATATTTCATTTAATTGAGTTTTGCAAGAAAACTGTATTCATTATTGAGAAATGGACCTCCCATCATGCAGAGAGGGGGGGGAAATCAAATGCTTAAACTCTGCCTCATTTACCAGTGACACTCTGGAAAAGAACAATAGCTTCATACATAAATTTGCTTGTTTGGCTGCAACAGATATGAATTGTCAAGGCACTTTAAAACAAAAGAAATGACATGTCAGAGCAAATCTATAGTTTATCTAATCAAAATGTCATGTTTTAAATATACAGGTTGTTTTACACCAAAAGAAGGCATTTATCAGAATGCATATAAATTGACAGGAAATCTGAGATGTAAGTGGAATGCAGACAAAATAAGAATTTTCAACTAGAAATTTATTCCTTCATGCACTTCATCAACCACCACCACCTCCCCCGCCCCAAAAAGAACCAACAACAAAACCATACAACACATCAAAAAGCATATCCTCTGCCTCTTTTAAGCAATGAAAATATTCTTAGCTACAGTGATTTAGGCAGCTTTAAAGCTGGTTCAGCACTTGGCATTGCTCAGAAGGACCGAGCTGGTCACCACACTTTGTAAATAGCCCTTGCTAGACCAGCCAAGCTTCTTCCCAGTCTTTCCACTAAGTTTCATCCAGGTATTGGTTTCCAGCTTCCAGAGCTCAGAGTGGCATCGCTGATAAGGAAAGGAAAGGTTGAGTGCATCTGCAAAGCTTTAACTTCTGTCTGTGGCAGTTACAGAATCACAGGATTGCTATGGCTGGAAAGGACCTATAAGATCATCGAGTGCAACCATCATCTATCTCTACTAGGCTCACTCCTACACCATATCCTTGAGCACCCTGTCTAGACAGTCAGGGAGAAGGAATACGAGGGGATGCATTTGGTGTCTTTAACACACACACTCTTTACCTGTAAGCAGGTAAAGGCATAAAGATACCTTCAAGGATATTGAAGGAGAAGCTTACTTAGCTATTAAAAATAAAGGCATCAGGCACAAAATAGTCATTTTGTGAGTCCCCCACAGGACTTCTGCTGGGTGCAGCCAACACCCTGCCCCTCCTTAGCACAGGTTTCATTGAGCCCTGCTCCCCCCCCCGACCTCTCTGCTCCTACCAGCCTGCACTGAAGTTACAGTAAAGCTTGTCAGAGTGAAAACCTCATGCAGGCATAAAGCTTGTTGTGCTCAGCTGCTTGCATCGCAATTCCCAGTTATGGAAGCTTAACATTATCTCTTAAAAGTTAAGCCCCATTCATTTAACATCTATTGCCAGAACACTTGGTTGCAAAGAAAATGCTCCAAAGGGAGGCTTTTACAGCAGCCGGTCTGTCTCCTGCTTCTCTGCGCTCACAGGTTAAGTCCATTGCCAGAGTTTTGTCTCTACAACACAAACATGTTTCAGAGCACATAAAATCCCACTAAGCCCACCAAAGATGTTCGGTCCAGTTGCGAATCTCACCACTGCCTGTGTTCTGCAGACTACAAACCTGCAGATAAGCTTCCTGGAAAAACATCGGCTCTCCGCCACAGCATGGAAAGCTGCTACATCCTAGAGGCACAAAGAAAAAGCCACAAAAGGTCATACCCAGACTTTTGAAGAATTTGAGGAGCTGGGCTGCACAGTCCATTAACAACTTGAGAACTCAACAGATTACCCAGAGTTCAAGAAAGCACAGCTGGGGCCCATCTCCACAGAGAAAGGAGCAGCATTAACTAGCTGCAGCGTTGTTTGTCCTAAGGAAAGCGTACCGTGCCATCAGATACTGCAATTACCACAATGTTCTTCTGCATCTGACGCTTTTAGCCCATATTTCAGCACGTCCTGAAATCAACCCCTACCAGGCTCCCAACTGACTCTTCATCCCCCGTGAAAAAAAAAAGTATGAAAATAATTCAGTTTACCAAAGTCCCTGCATAAGAGAGGTTTTTGCATACCCGCCCAGGATTTCTACTCCACAGCAGGTATAGCACCAATTCTGGCAGGAGGGGACTTGCACAGACAGCAGTCCCCAGCCCAGGGACCAGTGGATGTGTGAGAAAAGCTGCAGAATAAAGCTTCAGAAGAGACAGCAGCTGCCTACAGAAGAGATGTTTTTTCTCAGGCTGAAAGATCAGAGTGTTTTCTACAGGAAGCTTGTGCTTTAAGGTCACTGCACTCTTGATTCAGCAACAGTAATTTATGGTAGTCTAAAGTCACAGACAGAAAAGTGACTTCATCACCCAAATTGTCTTGCTGAATCTGCAAAAGAGGGTGTGCTGTGGGATCAACATGCCCGCCACTGTACGGATGCCAAGCTCTGACAGCAGCACTGCAAGTTGCTGCTGATTCCTGAGAGACTCCTGTTGCATTTCTGCTAAGTGGCTGGATTGATAAACATTTAAGCTCAAGACTTAAACACTACCACCTGAAAAAAGCAATAGACATTGCTACATTTAGTGCTGCTAGGCTATGTTGCCAATTGGATTTGAAAATAAATGGTACTAGCAGCTATGTGTACGAGTGCCTTATTTCCCCAATTCCCCAAGAAGCTGTCCTTTAGCAGCCTGACAAACCCAGCAATTCCAAATGACTAAACACTTTTTGAGCCCTCAAGTGACAGCTAAAAAGAAGCATCAAAGACTTTGGGGCTTTACTTTGGATAGAGCTGCAAGAAAAACCGTTCGTAAGATTTTTAACTGCAGATATGAAGCAAATAATCTTTTACATGTTTCTTCTCACCAATTTGAATAACCAACATTTCTAGCAGAAAAATCATCTCTACGGGCTCTCCAGCAAGCACTCAGGCAGGTGGCATGCCAGCTAAGGAGACATCTTTTGTTTTCTGTTCTTTGAAGACCAGCACAGGACTGGGAAAAGCTCTGTTCTCTGCATGACCAGAGCGCTCCTGCCCCAAACCCACACTGTCCGGCTTCCCAGCATCCAAACCAGGCACTTCTTCCTGAAGCATCATCCATGCAAACAGAGCAACAAGCACTGATCTGCTGGGGACACAAATCAGTACTTCCCTCATAATGTAAAATACGGTTTCAAACACCTGCCATGCATATATTGCAGCGCTTCATTATTTGCAGTGGACACATGGCAAGAAAGGCACCATCACCACGTATTTCACTGGGGTTCTTAATCTCCTGCTTTAAATGACTAGAAGTTCTCTATTAGTGGGAATGACACCAGTTTTTAAATTTTGAACCTGTCTCCCATAGAGATAGTGAAGTAACAAAACCGCTGTTGCAAGAAACTGTATAGCTATGATACAGACACGCTTTCTACACTGGGCTGGGGTTTGGACAAAAAAATTACCATCTCCTAAAACAGTGAAGCAATGCTGTGTTTGGAAATATTATTAGACTGTTTAGTTCTTTATTAGTAGAGCCACCGAGATTTATAGCCTACAGAAAAGGGTTGTTCAATCAAAAAGGAGCAACTGAAGTGAGAAAGCATTAATGTTACCACTGAGGCAATTATTGTAACATGATCACAATTCCTACGCATCTTTAATTTTTGCCAACACAACAGATTCTTTAATACATGGATCCCAGTTTCATTAACTTAATATGATTTGTAATAATAATATGAGGTGGGTGAAACAGAATCCAGTCTCTTAACACTTGAGCATTGCTTTCCCTCGGGGGGATATCAGTATACAAAATGAGTTTTCCGGCAAAGTGCTTGTAATCTCAGAAGCCAGTGCACCTATTAAACACTTAGTAGGTCTCCAGCAGAAAGATAATACCAGAGACAACAGTCTCAAGCCAGATAAAAATCTCAGTCCTGCTCTCAGAATGCTGGTTTAGCTCCATTTAGTATCTTATCTACCTGGAAATCCAAATGGGAAAGAAAATGTCATCACCCTCTGAGGAACTGAGCAGCAATTCTCCAATGTGGCTCCAGCAATGCAATCTTGGGCAGGTGACCAGTTTGTCATGGGGAAACCAATTCCCTGGGACCAGTTGTCCTGCTGTGTGTCTCTGGTCGAAGGGTGATGCTTTCCTTTGGCTGTCTTGAAATGCAGAACCAAAGGGATGGGAATGCCTTGATCCGAGAAACCAATCTGAACTACTTCTCCAAAATTTTGTGGTTTTCTTTTTTCTTCTCCTTGTTGGGGGAAGGAAGGGGAAGAGGGAAGCACGCACCAAGAAAAGAAGCTTTTCTAACTAGAACACAAAAAAGAGGAAGATGGAGACTTCTGTTAACAGAAAAATCTACTGCACTGTAATCATTACTGAAAGATCAGATCCTATCAGGACACAGCTTATCTCCATTCACTTCCTAATGAATACTTATCTGGGGACCATGGAAGAGCTGGTCACAGACCTTAGTCCTACTACAGCATAGAGTTTTTGACAAACTTTAAAACTTAAATTTCTTCACTGAATACTTCACTGGGTTGTAGAAGGGACTCAATCTTGCGAGGAAGGGACAAACAGCAGTTGCAGCAGCGAGTGGGATGCTTGTGCTGTGTCCAGACAGAGCAATAGTGCCAGGGTGTGAGACACACAGTAAGTGTGAATTTTGGAGCAATATAAAAAAGAAGGGAAAAGCAGCTCCCTTTCAGGATCAGTGCTAAGCTCTGGATGGGAAGAAAAAGAAGGGGAAAAAAAGCAGAGGTAAGAAAAAAAAAAATCTCAAAGCACAATTTGCTCATTGTGCTTAGGACTTTAGAGTGAATCTATCCGTTTTCTCACATCAGGGAAGCGGCAGCTTTCCTGACCCCCATGCCTACCACCAGACCTCATGCTGCAGCACCCTCCTGGTCCTGTCCCATGCCTCCTCAGGTCCCCTCTTTGACAGACAGATTTTTGACTTGTACAGACCTCTAACATGCTGCTGGTTTTGTACAAAGCCATGTGCTCCCCTTAAAATTCATGCCAGCATCCTGGCATCTGCTTTGGCTCTTAAAGGAAACAATAGTCAAAGGGACAACATTTCTGTGCAACCCTCTGCCTGTAGAGGTGTCATATCATCCACACCTGCTTCCAGAGGATGTCATGCAATAAAGCAAGAAGAGAAAGTAAGAAGCGTGCAGAAAGCTCAGCCCTTCTCACGGAACCCCTCCGTGGGATGCTCTGGGGAAAACCCCAGCTCTGCTCATGAAACGAATACCCATGTGAGGGCAGCTCTACAGATCTCCTCCATCACATTAGCTGAAAGACAACAGCTTGGGTTTATGAAAAATGGGGGCTGTGACATTTGTTTTTTGCTGAAACAGATGTTTTTAGCTAACAGGCATTTTTCTGTCCAGCTCTCAAATTGATTTTTTCCTGTATTCTTTACACAGTGCCACAGTTGCTGTGTTACACACTGAAAATATTTACAAAGGCATCAGAATTAACCCTGGGTAGGACTTTGGCAAGCAGGAAGCCAAAAGAAAGCCATTCCACATGTGGAGAAGAAGCTGTCTCCTTCCACTGCCACCAGACAGAGCAACTGGAAGATAAGCTCTGAAGCCAAATAAGATGAATGGCAACTACATAGAGAGCCGTAAAAAACACTAATTAAAAGTTACCATAAAGGGAAATACTCAGCTCAAATACCTCTCCAGCAAGGTAAGCATAATAAGCTCACTCCTAACATGGACATCAGTTCATTTTGTCAGGTGGAATCTAAATACAAAACCAGGGAGAGATGCTGGAGAAGCAGCACCCAAACTAAATTTCATCTGCTATGTAAATAATGTTGCTTGTTGATGGAATTAGCAGCACAATTACATCAACATAACCTGACCTTAAAACAATGACATTCACACCCAAAAGCCAGTGCTCTCCATTCCCCGGGGCTGCAGCAGTTTCTCTGCAAATCCCTTTCTCAGACCCTCAGAGAAACAATTCCTCCTGCGCCTGTCTTGGCACCTGTCAGAGACTATGTTTTATTTTACTTTGCACCAATGTAAAGAGGTTCTAAATATTCTCGAGTTAAAACGATCACAGAACATGAAAGTGCTTATAAGGCATTTCCACATTCTCCTTGTATGGCAAGTGAGTGGCTGATTTACAAGCTAGCTGTCAATACAGAACAATTGCTTACCTCATTTTACAGGAAAGCAAAAAAAGTACTATCAAAAAAAATACTTGCAGTGCAGAATACTATGCAAAATTGCTTTTTTCAACATGGCGATAAAAAGTGTGTGTTCATCACTGACCTGTCAAGCAAAGATGCCTGTTTAGCTTTCAGATGAGCAGCCAAGAGCTGGGAGCTGCTGAGCAAATAGCCAGAGACCACCCCAAGGTCTCTGCTGCTGCAAAGCGGCAACCAGCACATCCTTACAGCTGACAACCAGCCCTTTCTCTGAGCATCCGCAACTGAGCACTTACTTGTGTCAACACAAAGCAGGATCCCACAGGCTCCATGCACCCTAATCATCAAAGGAAAGATAACCCTTGCAGTTAATGTTTATCTAGGCCAGCATGCAGTCACAACTCTCGAAGACTCTAGTTTGAAAGTGTGAAACATTAATGCCTGCAGAGGGTGGATGGCAAATGTTTCGGCCCATTTGGATGTAAACCTTTCTAAAACAAAGATACTACCAAAAAGCTGTCCCATGCACCCAGGGACACCTCTGCCATTTTCCTGAAAAAAAGGGAATCAAAATGAAAGCAGAAACAAGCGTCAGCATCTGACCTTACAGCTACCAGTTATATCTGCCCAAGACTCTGCTTACGATGCAACAGCAGACGGTATTTCTCCTTCCTTAAAGGAAAAATCCCAGGAATTGCATTAAAAAATACCATAGCAAGATGGGCAAATCTAGCCTTGTGAGAGACAGAGAACTACCTTTCCAGTCTGCGTTTTCAAGTTTGAAGAACCCGGCACTTTTCTGTACAAGGAAACCTCTAAGCTGCCTCCTTACTACTTGCTACATCATGCTCTTCACCACTCATCCCAGCGGCTGGCAACACAACCAGTGCAAGTCTGGGTAGTGCCCCAGGGCAGCCACAAATAGTCATAAAATGTTCTGATGCAGTGGAACACCAGCAGCAGCAGATGGATGATCAAGGTCTACCACACTGCTCTGGAAAACAAACAGCTCCCAGTTACAGCTACAGCTCATTCTGCTCCCACATCCACCACGGGTACCTGCACAGGGTCTTCCTCTCTGTCTGGCCCAAGGGGACATACCAGACCAACCCTGTCCTCATCCCTGTACCAGCCCCACAGTTGTTCTCACCTGGTGCGGAGGCTCCCCAGCAGCCCATTTTGGAGAGCTCAGTCCCTGCACTGCAGGATTTTGTGCTTTCTTTACGAACTGCTGCCAGGCAGAAGTTTTTAGCAAGTCCCCCACTCAGCCCTATACCTCCACTGCTTGTTCTTTTCCCCCCAGAATCCAGTTAGACAGGTGCTGTTTTCAAGTGAAACCCTCTTTCAAGAGTCTTGGACCAATCTTCATGCAGCTGGATGATCTCTACTACTGGGCTGCATGAGTCAGCTGGAAAATCCCCAACTTCCATTTCTTTGGCCAGTCACTCTCCGTTACACATAGCCAGTTTTGCAGCCCCACATACAAGCAACACTGAGCAGTTTAGGTTCACTGACCACCTTGGGCTTCCAGCCCCCCACTAGTGCTAACCAGCTCCTGTTTAATGAGCTGGTCCCTTAAATGGGCCGAATTCTCCATCGACATTGCACTTCCTAACACCCCTCAATCTGCTACACCGCCTTGCTTGTTAAATCGCTATTAAGCGATTAAAACAAGACTCTTGCCTGCTCCCTAGGCACCGCATCAAAAATGCATTAAACTGCTTTTTAAAATTTTATTTAGCTATTGCAATCATGTTACACAACTCATATCATAATTGTTCATTAACCTTTGGTTTCAAATAATTAGCAGGCCACTGCAACAGTAATAATGCATTTGAGTTCGTTACAGCAATTTTGTTTGTTTGCCAGGTCGTGTCTCCTCACTGCTTGCAGAGCTGTGGGGTGCACAAAGCTGTGGATCACATCCTCAGCTAGAGAAGTCAGGGCACATCCTACTTCAATTTTTTGCAGCTGCAGTGACTAACTGCATCTCAGTCAAGCAAGTCCAAGCCTCCTTCATGCAGAGGACCTTTCGGCAAAACTGTTGTCACTGGCAAAGCTGCTAGAAGCGTTCAGTTACACCTACACGTGCCATGAATACGCATGGAATTGGCCAGCAACTATTACAGTCCCTATTACTGTACCCTACTATGGTCAACGAACGGCTGTTATCTTCTCTGCGTTAAGACCATGATAGTATTACAGCATGCAGAGAAAGCAAAACCTACAGACCGACCAATGCAGCAGCAAGCACTGAAAAAACAAGTCACATGGCTGAAAACAGATGTAGCCCTCAACTATTCCTCTCCCTTCACCTCTTACAGGGCAGCAGAGACCTGACAAATGCACATGCTGTAGGGTCCTGGGTAGGAAACCATTCCCACACAGCATCCTCTGCACAATAGACTACAGAACAACACACAATGAAATAAAGAGATAGATGCTTCTGGGTAGTGTTGCATTACAGTAAAGGGGATTGCAGCCCAATAGAACAGACACCCCTATGCTACAGGGGTTTAAAAGCTTATTAAAAACCTGACATATTACTTTGAAAGTACCATAACACATTAAAAAAGTATTACGTAGTAAGGACAAGGCAACTGCATTTTGAAGGAGCAACTATGACTTAGCCTAAGATGTCATTACTAGTAGGAAAACAAACAAAGGACACTTCATTTTATGCCATGAAGCATTTCAAAGTATGTGGGTGACACCACTGTACTCAGTAACAGACTACTCACTTTCCCATATAATTTGTTTAATAGGCAGCTGAAAACATTAGAAAGACAAAAGGGAGTTTTTATATTCTGATCATTTACATTTTATCTGTATTAACAATCCAAAGCATCATAAGCAGTGAAGGAACTGTTGTCAGATATCATTAGTAACATGCATCCTTTTAAGTGTATCCAGTGTTCCTCACATCATTAGAAGCAGGGGAAAAGTTAATAGAATACTAATGGCCAAGCAAACTCCAAGTACAATAACTATTCCTTTTTTCCGTTCATGTTATCAGCCCATAGTCTAGCTCCATTTCTTCTTGAAGACCGACCATTTGAAGAAATAAATTAGAAATTTGAATATACTGACTACTCAATTTTCTCCAATGCTCCACTACACCTGAAGGGCTCCCAGAAACACGGGCAAAGCTACTTATTTCTATGCCCTAAGTTCTTCCTTCCCACCTTTTTTTGCCGTGATGCTGAAACCACAGCTCTCCATGTGCTCATCATTACACCCATTTCTTAGCATCCCCTTTTTTTCCCTACTCAACTGCTGCCACCTGTTTTATACTTGGATTGCAAACCCCAGAGAAAAGCAAGATCAGATATAACATCACCACTGTCCCTTACAGGGGCTGGGTACAAACAGTCGTGTGTATTTATAAGCCAATGTTACACCATTGCCGTTCAGGGGGACAAGTTGTCCCTACTCTTAGATTTCAGAAAGAACCTACATCAAGATTTCCTTATTCCTAAACTGAGGCTCCGTGATGATCCCTTCCTTTCAAAGAAAAGGTCAGAAAGGATCAACAGGGCAGCCCTTTGGTATGTTGCCTGCCCTTGTACTTTTCACTAGATCTAACTCTTAAGAGGTGCACATGTGCACAAAACCTGGCTGGTTTTGCCCACCTGGAAATAAAGAGATTCCCCAGAGCGGCACTCAAGGAGCAGCACATGCTTTGCTGTACAAGGTGCATCTCTGTATGAAGAGGAGCAGAGGAACAGAGAAGACCGTTGAAGAGCGGAGAAAGTCATAGTCCGTTAACTGTAATTAGAGGAAAGACTAATTTATGAAGCAGATAAACTTGGTTGTATAAATTAGCTCTATCCAGTAAGTGCACAGAAGGTAATGCCGTCTGAAGAGTTTATATTGTTCCCTGATAATCAACGCTTAATTAGATCTTTTTACCTTAATGTAGATTTTCTCTCTCTAATGTTACTGCTGTCCTTTCTCCATCTCACCCTTTCCTCCTTAGTGGCTTTGTCCTCTGACAAAAGCCCACTGCAAAGGGGAAAGTGCCAACATAATTAATTTTTCAGTAAAAGTCAAGTTGTTGTTTTCTCTGAAACATTTTACACTTCAGAAAACGTCAGAAATGTCAGAGTCCATAAGCAGAAACAAAATCAGAGATCTTCTTTCCCTATTAATACTGCATGACCTCCTCAACCATCTCGCTCCGGGAGTGGGAGACAGGGCGCTTTACAGGGAGCAAAGGAGCTGGCAACCACACCGAGGAAGGGAGGGGGGCCAGGGAGCTAAACAAAGTGTTAGCCATTGCCAGGTTAGAAAAGCAAACAAATATAAAACAACGGGAGCACAGAACAAAGTGCCTCTGCCTTGGGAGTGGGCTGAAAAGCTGGATGCTCTTCTGGAGAAGGGGCATGCAATGCCTGGAAGAGGGCAGGGAGGCAAGACTTGATCCTCAGTCTCCAATTAGTCTTGAATTCCTTCTCCCAACATCTCTGCATGCAGAGGAGGCAACCCCAAATTATAATTGTCTAGAGAGGATGGAATAAAAGTGCTATGTTGACTCTACTTGTCTCTTAGAAGGATCCCTTAAGCCTCCCTTCAGTGCATTACCTAAGACAAGGCAGGGGGTCATCTTCTGAAATAACATGTGGGAGTCCTGTTTTCTGTCCCCTTTAATCCTTGAGTTTAGCCGCTGTGACCTCAGCCCCAATACAAGCACAAACACTCCTCCTGGAGCCTTCAAATATATCACAGTGGGTTATGTGCACTTTCAGACCTCTACAAAAAACACAAGAGAAGATATATCTCTGCTTCCCCAGGAGAGCCTCAGCAGAAAGGCTCAGACACTGGCCATGGAAGACACCAACCCCAGCTCCACAAGAGTTTTACAGCCCTAAAGATCTAAGAGCTCAAGTCACCACCCAATTGCATAATTTCATGTAGCTAACAGCTGAGTTTAGTACCAAGACCTGGTATTAACGGGGAAAATTAGCTCCAACCCAGAGTAACTCAAAAGCATAGTTTTGGTTCAACTTCAAAACGAAGCTTTGCTCCAGCCTGCTGGTGGCCTTTTCACTTTATTGCCCCATGAGCCATGTCAGCAATGTTACTCGCAGAATCAAGCGGCATTTTGCCCACAAAAGGGTAACGTCAGGCTCAGCTTGAGCTACTGCAGCATCTTCTCTGCAGCTCCTGCCATCTAAAACAGGTTCAACTCTTGTTACAGATAAAATTGCATCTTCTTTTTCTTCTCTTCTTCCATTTCTCCTCCTCTCCTCTTGAGCACATTAAGGAACTCTGAACATTTTCTGGCACATTCATAGTATTTAGAGTCAAGTTCCTGTACAAGTGATCATTTCTCAGCCCATCAACTAAATTCTCTTGATGGATTAGTTCCCAAAGAGTTTCAAAAATGGTATCGAAATGCCTTCCATGGAATGATATCCACACATGCTTTAATTTGCTCACAGTGACTCCTGCAGCATTTCAACATGAATAAAAAAAGGCATTTTACAGGATTAGAACAAAAATTTTCATTATGAATACATCAGCAAATCAGTAATAAACTCAAACTTACAAAAGACTGTTTATGAACAAGAGTTATGTCCATCCATCACAGACTGATTACAGGAAGAGTAAAACAACAATGGAGATACCTGAGAAGGTTTGCATGACCAGAGCAGGTATTACTCATGCAGATCTAGCAGTTAGGAGGTGACATGTTCCTAACATCATATAGAGAGAGGATAAAAAGCCTTCTCACATTGTGCAAACCCACTTTTAACTGCAGCTCTCAAGTCCCTTGCAGATCTCTGAATGAACGCTCACACTTCAGAACAGCACAATAGCTTTCTGCAACAGACATTTAGATTAAATATCATAACCGATTATAAGCAGAGCTGGTAGCCCTGCATATTACAGTTGCCTAATGCTTCTGATCTTTAGACCCTGTTCCTATTTACCTATAATTTTGCCAGGCTCTAACCACCTGGACTGCAACTTCGCATGCCTTTTGTCTGCCTCAGGCAAATCTTAATTTCAGCCCAAATAGTTCAACTGCTTCTGAGAACAACGCAGAGAAGAAAGATTTTTTTTTTGCCTAGAGTAAAAAATCCTGCTGACCTTTTCTTTAATTAGCTGAAGCATTTCCCAGACTTTGAAACAGAACTCAATTTTTGACACGATTTTGTGAAAGTCTGTATAAACTTGAACTTCTTTGTTACAGTTTGGGGGTGCAGTTGAGTTTGGGTTTTTTTCCTCTATCTGCAAAAATGTATTCAGATCCAACCCAACTGTGCTTTGAGCTCGGGGGGGGGGACACGGACGGACATGACACAAGAGGAGTTGAATTTGGGGGGGGTTTCAACCTTGAAATCTCCCACTTCAAAAGAGAGCCCAGGTTTCGGTGCATTATTGTTCCTTTTTATTAACTTAAAGGCAAAGTTGAAGTACTTGGAAGCTGGTTGCTGCTCCTCCAGCTCCTTGCCTTGCCAGTTCCAGAAGTTGAAACGTGTGAAATGTACAAAACCAGTATTAACCAAAGAAGCTGTGCTCAAACCCAAGACCTACATGTTGAATACGTCTCTATGCTGCAGTGAACACAATTTTTAAAAGGTCTTAATTAGGCTCCTTATGATTTCAACTGTTCTATCTGTGGAAGAGACATGCTGCAATTCAGCATTGAACAGTATGAAACAGCATGAAAATGAAGTATTCACATGCAATTGAAAATTTCAAAGAATTCTGTCCTTAAGTGTCATTTAAAAGTATTAAAAACCAGGCATTAAACAGTGAGAAGAAAATGGCTCATTAAGGGACATTCATTCAATGTTCTTACACAAGGGAGGAAGCTTGTGGAAAAATACACACGATGTTAACTCACAGAACACAAGAAACCAAATGGAGGTTGTAGAGATTGCCTGGCTTGTTCATAACCTTCATAAACTTTTTACCCTCAATGTTCTGCTGATGTAGTTCTCTGAATGCAATTTTGCAATCTAGCTGTTGGGGTGAGACAAATCCAGGAGATTCAATGTGCACCTGAAGAGGTTACTTTCTCCTAGCTCTGTATCTTCAAGACACATTTCAGGATCAAATATTTACTTACTAGTGAGTCTAATTATTTTTCATGCTTATGTCACAGTGAAACATCACAAGCTAGAGAAATAAATGGTTTTCAACCTCTCACCAGTTCAAAGACTGTTTTCTCATTTGATGTGAAGCATTTGCTTTTATTCAATACTAGTAATGCAGCGCACTTTACAGAGTATCTTCAAGGTAAAAATCTATGCAACCTAGTAAAAAAATAGCATTATACTGTTCATTAGTTCAAGAAGTAGATTCTGAAGCACATCTCTTAGAAAATGAACCATTTCCCCAAATGTCAAATGTGCTGCTTATTCTTCCCTGGTAGCAAAATGTGACATACACGTTTACTAATGCAATTTCCAGGCCGTTATCTAAACAAACAGCCTAGGAACAAAGCAAGAGAGGGGGAAAAGCAGCTTATCACCTCCAGCTTTAGAGCTGCTGCAAATACCGAGACACAAGTGCCACCTCTCAGCAAACACAGACGAGAAGAGCTTCTCTGTATGGAAACATACCTTTAATCTTTCTTCAGAAATCACAAAGCTCATTCCCAAGGACAACAAAGGCTATATCAGCATAAGTGCTGTTCAAGGCAGACCTTTCCCCTCGTTTCAAGGCTGCCCATTGAAATGCAGGCATCTTCTTCATTTATTACAACATTGCATCACAACTTGCAGTAAGCGTGTGACCTCCTGGTCTCTGCAACATGTGCTTTCCCCTCTGTGCCAGTCAACGGATGACAGATGCATCTCAGGCCCATCTTAGGTCCAACCTCCAGTGGGGAGCTGCCACAGGAACCCAGCACAGATGGGTAGATGTGAACCAACAGCAAACCAGGAGCGGTGCTGGGCTGTTCATATATGCACCAAACACCTGCAAACCACTTGACCGCACCTTGAGTACTGTGTCCAGTTTTGGGCATCACAGTATAAGAAGGACATTGAAGTGCTGGAGCAGGTGCAGAGAAGAGCAACGAAGCTGGTGAGGGGTCTGGAAAACATACCTTATGAGGAGCACCCAAGGGAAGTAGGATTGTTTAGCTTGAAGAAGAGGAGGCTGAGAGGAGACCTCATTGCTCTCTACAACTACCTAAAAGGAGGTTGTAGAGTGGCTGGTGTTGGTCTCTTCTCCTAAGTAACTAATGACAGGACAAGAGGCAATGGCATCAAGTTGCACCAGGGGAGGTTTAGATTGGATATTAGGAAGAAATTCTTTACTGAAGGAGTGGTTATCCGTTGGAACAGGCTGCCCAGGGAAGTGGTGGAGTCACCATCCCTGGAGGTGTTCAAAAGACAGGTAGATGTAGCACTTCAGGACATGGTCTAGTGGTCAGGGAGATGTTGGGATGAAGGTTGGACCTGATGATCCTAGAGGTCTTTTCCAACCTAAATGATTTTATGATCTAAGGCCTCCTAGTGTTCAGCCCCCAGAACATCCCACAGCAACACCCCGCCAGCCCAGAGGCCAGTCTTTCTCCTCCTGTTGTCCCTCTGGTTTCTACAGAGGGTAAAGCCCAACGCACAGCTCACCACACAGCCATGTGCCATCCTCCTGCAGGACCACACACAAGAGTAACCATCCCCTCCCATAATCTCACCCAAAACCAGCTCACTGCCTAATCCTGGGACAGTCATGGGTCAGTCTCACAAATGTTGCTCACAAGCATCCATGGATGTGCTTTTGAGGAGCTGGCTGCAGTGCCTCACACACGAGAAACACTGCACACAGCCCAACAGTCAAACATTATCCTTCTCCAACTAGCACATACAGCTCTTCTGCAAAGTGAGGGAGGACCACTGTTTATCACCCTGTCATTCACAAGAGGCTGAGCAGAAGACCACTGGATCTTGCTATTCCCTCAATCAAAAAATAGTATGTGCATTCAACATTTCTTACTGATGCACTAACAGCAGAAGCAAACTCCTCCTTAGAGCAACATTTCAGTCATAAGAAATGCTGCACAAGAGGTTCAGCATTCTCCTGGTCATTCTTCTCTTTAGACAAGACTTAATTTTTTTTTTTAATGTCTTTTCTACACAAGAGGAAGCTTAGCTGCAGAACCATTCACCAGCTGTGCATCCTAGACCCACTTCTACCCCATCAAGGTGGAGAATGCATTACAACACGCATGAAAATCCTTCTCAGGCCATCTCAAAGACCTCTATCCAGCCCTCACTAAGTACATAATAATTCCCAAAGGTTTCATAAGAAAGTTGATCATGGCTGTGCAGCCGGACATCAGAGACCAAGCACTCCCCTGACAAACGACAGCATAAATAACAGTCTTAAAAGCCTCATCGAGAGGGAAGCTGTGCACCTAAATTAGCCAGTGAAGATTTCTTAGTACAAGTGTTCTTACCCTGCCGTGATCTGAGCTGGCACACTCAGCTGAAGGACCAGGGATAATATTTTCTTCCATTTAAAGAACTATTTGGAATTTATGAGCCAATATTTAAGAACAGTTGATAGCCGATTTACACGGAAGACTCAAGCAGATCGAAATAATTTTGTAATTAAAAGGCAGTAAAAGCATGTGTGTCATTTCAAGATAATTCCTCGGAAATTCGGTAGCAATTTGATTTTATTTTTTTAATGAGATGGATTCAAGAGAATGCATTGATCTGATTAGCCTTCACATTCTTTGCTCCCCTTGTAGTGTAAGCCCATTTCCTTACATGGATTACTAGCCCTATTTAATTTCCTTTCCCTAAAAAAAGGAACATAATTTTTCACTGCAATCATAATAGGAATGTGACCAATACAAATAAGCTGCATTACTGCAATCTGTTATTCACCAATTTCCTTCAAAAAGAGTGAATTCCAAAGCTGTGAGCTGTAATCCTAGAAGCAGCCTCACCGTTCTCTAGTGCTTTTAAAATTGCTTCTTTATGACACTCATAGATTTTCTGACTTGAAGATAACAAATTTGGGAAGAGCTAATCAGCAACAAAATTCATTTACAATTGATCTACACTGCTCTTTGATTTGCCTTGTCTCAGAGGGTTGCGTTTTTTAATCTTCACTTTGTAACCAACAGGTTTATGTGATTTTCTTCCCTAAGCACACATTCAGGTTATTTTTTCAAATTAATATTTTTTAAAAATATTAATAGATTATATATGCATACTTCCTACATTTAATCTGTCCTAGATTGATTCCTAGATCCATTACCTCATGGAAACGTATTTACTTTCACACAGGACAGTTTTCACTCATCTCCTGTGCAGCACCAACTGTTACATGCAAACCCAGTTGTCCAACTCTGACCCACCAGTGTTACACGGGACAGATGGGTCCAATCCAGCACCACATCAAAACTGTGCAAAGAAAGCCAGCCAGTGTGCACACTGCAGCGATTACAGGTTCAGTCCAACCACTGCTAAATCCAGCACCAACAGTTTTTTAGCTCATTGCATAAACACTTCCTGAAGTATTTTCCTGTGCCTTTTTAGAAGATCTGAGCATGCCAAGGTATCACCATTCCAGCAACGTCACTTCCAGACACTATAACAGAGGGAAGGGTGGAAAAAAAGTCATTTCACCACATTGGTCACCAATTTCTATTTCGTAGCAGTTTAATTTACAATGCAAAGCAGAGCTGAAAACATTATTGGGCACGTTGCAACCAACTCCTTAATTCATCATGTGCCAACAGGAATTGATTTTGATTCCATCCCTTCATCCACACACCACCAGCAGCACACAGGCTGCACGACAGCACCGCTCAGATACAGCATCATTGACACTTTTGGATCAAGATTAAGAGCAAAAATATTTTCCCTTTGTGAAAAGAAAAATCTGTTAGGCTTATGTTTATCAGAAAGCCAAAAGGGTTTAAACTCATTGGCTTTAAAAAAAAGAAGCCCATTGCAAAGGAGGCAACAGAACCAGGCAGTAACTATTGCATTGCTATTTTTAACTGGGGAGAGCTTTGCCAGCCCTGGGCAGTAGTGAGATGTGAGACAAATGCCATCCCTACCCAAACACTGGAAAGAGCCCCAGCTCTTATTAATGGGCTGGTGGGATCTGTCTCCAAGATGCACTTCGGTCACATTCTGCTGCAGACAATATTTAAGAGCTTTAATTTCAAAAGCAAAGTTTCTCATACATGCACACGACTCCCGTATCCTGGACCTCACAGCCCATAGAATCATACTCACCATCACTGGAGATTTTTAAGTGACGTGTAAATGTGGCACTTAGGGACATGGTTTAGTGGTGGCCTTGGCAGTACTAGGTTTACAGTTGGACTTGATCATAAAGGTCTTTTCCAACCTACTGGTGTTTCATCACAAGAAGTGCTCCAGTTGGCATGCCACAGAGGGACAGCTGAAGGGTACAGCCAGGGTGTCACATTATTTTAGCCAAGCCTGCTAAATGTAAATTGTGGCTGTCAAACTCCATATAGCCCAACGCAGTTATATGCAAGGGAGACATCAGAGAGGCCTCTTGTAAATAAACATGATGTAGACACTCATTCTTGCTGAATCAATACAGCTACCACGGCCCTTCAGAGAAAAGCAGACCTCTTGGCACACTCTGCTTGGTAGAACAGAGGAAGGACCACCACAGGGACACCACCTCTCTAAGGTGCACCAAGTATTCACTGACAACCCATAAAGCAACAGAAGATCCACAAAGCTGCCAAAACAAAACCTACCTCAGAGAAACAGGAGCCGTGGAGCAAGCAATGAGGTCACCCTGAAGCAATGGTGCCGCATCTCACAGTACAGACACCTCCACTGCAAGTAGACACAGCGCCAGATGGAGCATGCCAGTGTAACTGGATGGAAGGGGTTTTATAGGTAACATCTCCACTAGGTACACTGGTCTGAACTGGATGAAGTCCAGCCTTCCCAGCAGGAGGACAACCTAAACCCAAACATTTAGATACTGTTGCCACAGAAACAAAACACAGGGGAGACCCCAATCCATCAGCATCTCTCCACCATCCCTGTTAGATGCATCTGCTTTATTTTCCAATGAGCAGTACGTACTCGTTTCTCTGCTGCTCTTGATATCAGAAGGAATCAGAGAATCACAGAATGGTTTGGGGTTGGAAGAGACATCAAAGATCATCTAGATCCAACGCCCCTGCCATGGCAGGGACATCTCCCACTAGACCAGGTTGCTCAAAGCCCCATCAACCTGGCCTTCAACACCTCCAGGGATGGAGTATCCACAGCCCCCCTGGGCAACCTGCGCCAGTGTTTCACCACCCTCAGAGTGAAGAATTTCCTTCTAATTTCCAATCTAAATCTCCCATCTTCCAGTTTAAAGTCACTACCCCTCATCCTATCACTACAGGCCTTTGTGAAAAGTCCCTCCCCAGCCTTCTTGTGGGCCCCCTTCAGATACTGGAAGGCTGCCACAAGGTCTCCCCAGAGCCTTCTCTTCTCCAGGCTAAACAAGCCCACATCTCTCAGCCTGTCTTTGTAGGAGAGGTGTTCCAGCCCTCTGATTATCTTTGCAGCCCTCCTCCAGACCCTCTCCACCAGGTCCATGTCCTTGTGCTGGGGGTTGCAGAGCTAGAAACACTACTCCAGGTGGGGTCTCATGACAGTGGAGTAGAGTGGCAGAATCACCTCCCTCCACCTGCTGTCCACACTTCTTTTAGTGCAGCCCAGGATACAGTTGGCTTTCTGGGAATGTGGAAAGGCATGCCTCTTCTGGGCTGAAGGAATAAAGCTGGTTTCAAACTACTGCAGCTGAGTAGTGAAAACTTAGACTAAGACACTCCTATGATTTTAGAGCATCTTAAGGATAAAGCCCAAAGCTTGAAAACTGGATTGTTAGTGCCTCCGGTGTGTCCAAAAGTTACACAGGCTTCTACGTACCAGGTAATCCAAGAGGCACTGCCAGCTACACACACTCGTGTAGAAAGCTCTCATCTGTCCTCACTATTTGAGTAGTGTTTTTCACAGATTAATATACTTTCACAGTAAAATAAAAGATTATAAATTGCTAAAATTGATTTCACATCAGTGGTGAAGTCAGAGTGAGTAACACACCTGAGGTGATGCAGTCTGCTCGAGGGAACGTGAAACCACAGTGTATTGACAGCTTAATTGGCTCAGCAAGAGTTCATTTCCCTCAGATGAAATGCACCATTGGCCATTTTATCGCTATATCTTATTGCTGCTTTAAAAGTAAAGTAGATGACAATCTAGCAAAATGTTTTCTTTACAGAGACGGTCCTTGCCTTTATTGCCGGATGCTGGCTTCTTCCCCTTCTCCTCCCCAGCAAATGCAAACCAGCTCGTTTGCATTTTAAACACTTTGCACAATAAGAACATCTCCATTTATCCTTTCGGGCCAAGCAATAGGAGATGTCATCATGCCCATTTCTGTACTGGAATTACAAAGAAAAAAAACAACAACAAAAATTAATTCAACGGCACCAAGCAGTTCTATAAATACCTCATTCAAGGGTAACATGACATCTATATCATCCTACCGCAAGCCAGAAAGATGTAATTTGACTGCTTTACAGCATTAGGAGGCATTTTAACAATGTTAGTACTTAACTATCAAAAGATGATAACTTGCAGCTCAAAAGGTAATCACAGAAAACAGCCCACTTGAAGTATAAGACTCAAAGGAACACAGGAGCCGCCACTCCCTGGTTATCTAGCAATTCATGCTCCAACAGGAGACCAGCAGAGGACTCCTTTTTTGCCAGTATGGGTTCAGAGCAGATGGGACAGAGGCAGCACCGCCACACTGTACAACACAGGGATGTGGACATGGTGGAGCTGCAGCAGGCACTGCAGGTATCTCAGTAAGGCCATGATGCTCCTGCAGAGACCCAGCCCAGACATGTCCCCATCCAAAATCTCCCAGGGAGGCAGAGCACCACAAACACAAGAGGACACGGGTGCAGCATCTGCCATGGCCCTGCCCAGGGAGCAGCCCTGGGATGCCCATGGCCAATGTCTCCCTACACCTCTTGGAAGCAGTGGAGCACCACCCACTTTCACAGCAGAAAAGCAGCAGCAGAGCTGGCAGGAGACAGTACTCCAGCAGCAGAAGGCAGGTCCACAAGCATCCAGGAATTCCTCTGCACGTGTTGAGCTGGGTACCCCGAATCCCAGACATCAAATGCAGTGTTTAAAAACCACTGAAGCAGCATGTAGGCAGTTACAAAAAAACCCCTTTTAACCTCCAAGCCTCATTTCACTGATGAGGGGAAGGGCACATCAGCAGTATTTAATTGCAGAGGAAAAATACAGGCAAGACAGAGAAGGGATTTCAACCACACACAATTCCCCATGGCTGCCACCCTTCAAGGCACAAACGCCCCAACAGGAGGGGGTAGGGACATCTCCTACCGCACACTCCTCTCCTTCACAGACATGCCAGGGAGTTGCTGCTAGCTCTGCAAAGGTTGCAATGCAGCTTCTTCCTACAGCAGCCAACATACAGATCACAGAACGGTAGGAGTTGGAAGGGACCTATGTAGATTATCTAGTCCAACCCCCCTACCAAAGCAGGTTCACCTAGGGCTGGTTACACAGGAAGGCATCCATGCAGGTTTTGAAAGTGTCCAGAGAAGGAGACTTCACAACCTCTCTGGGCAGCCTGTCCCAGGGCTCTGTTACCTTTACAGGAAAGAAGTTTTTCCTGATGCTGAGGTGGAACTTCCTGTGTTTCAGCTTGTGCCCACTGCCTCTCATCCTATCACTGGGCACCACTGAAAAGAGACTAGCCCCATCCTCTTGATACCCACCCGTCAGATATTTATTGATAAGATCCTCTCACAGCCTTCTCTTCTCCAGGCTAAAAAGCCCCAGGCCTCTCAGCCTTTCCTTGTCAGAGAGATGTTCCAGTCCCTTAATCATCCTCATAGCCCTCCATTGGACTCTTTTCCATCACTCCCTGTCTCTCTTGAACTGGGGAGCCCAGAACTGGACATGGTACTCCAGATGCAGTCTCACCACAGCAGAGTAGAAGGGGAGGAGAACATCCCTCGACCTGCTGGTCACACCCTTCTTAATGCAGCCCAGAAGACCATTGGCCTTCTTGGCCATAAGGGCACATTGCACAAGATACCCAACGTGGTAACCCCACAGAGGCCCTCTCTGCATGGAAATGCAGATGGGAGCACGAGAGGCTGTTGATGTAGGTGTGTATTGCAGAGCTCAATGGGGACACCCCTGTGTCCAAACAGCAGCAAAAGCCAACAAGCTCCCTCCTGCAAGGGGACATCCCAAAGATGCATGCCAAGCTCTCCATCAGCTGTGAGCAAGGGCTGCACAAAGCTGTCCAAGATGCACTAGGGTTTTAGAAGATCAAAGGAAATGTGACCACTCTGGTATTGGCTAAAGCAGGGAAAAGGAGCCCAGGCAAGAGGGAAGCCCCGTATCTCTGGCTCAGCATTATGAGGAGCACTGAGAGGCATCCCTGGGGAGCAGCCCCATCCAGCACACCCAGAGCCTGGCAAGCTGCATGCCAGCGTTGATTCTGGCATTGAAACTCAAGGCAGTGAGAGGAAGAAACAAAAGCAAAAACCAAACATCTTTCAAAGTCTCCCTTCCCAGCAGCGTGCACTGTCAAGCAATACTTCCAAATCCATGGTTTATGCGGCTCAGGAGGGTAGTTTCATGCCCTAACTCCTGCATGATGGATTTTACAATTTGTTAAAGAAACTCATCAATCCTCAGCAGTCATTTTTAATGCCCATAGCCTCCACAAACTCCTGCATTTTGCTGATCCCCCAATTTCAAATCATTTGAAACTGCTGCTACTATTATGGCTCTGCTCCTAAACCTAAGCATTATAGCACACTCCAGACTCCCAGCTTCATATGCTGTGTAATAAACAGATTAACTGTGATTTATGAACAATACGTTCTAGTTATTTGAAAGGAAACACTACCTCCCTAGACCACTTCTGACAACTAGAGGTCTCTCATTATGCAGACAGCTCTTTCCACCTACCTGTAATCACCAGTTTAGAACATTGTTATCAACCTGAGAAACACATCACCATAGTTTTCCACTAGAAACTTTGTGCATCCAAAGCATCTGGCAAGAACCACTGCCACAGGCAGAATATTGGCCTGAACTGACCCACTGAGACAATTCTTATTTTAAAATACACATTAATTAAAAAAAAATATTAAAGCAGCAACAACAACAAAAGAAGTTTTCAGAGGAAAACTGCCACTGTGGAGAAAGGTGCAGAGACTTTAGTTAGCAGAGGACTAATTAGGTACAGGAATTATAAGATGATACAGAGATCTATTTGTGGTGCTTATTTACTTGTAAAGTGAAATTAGAGTTTTAATATTCTCTTCCAAAAATGAATTCATCCTGAGTTCACTCTAAAATGTCGGCTTAATATTTTACAAGCCTACAAGCAAGAGTTCACATTTTCACACGCACTTTTCACAACACACCTACCGCTATTAAGCTGACCACCCCACTCTTATCACATTTGACTACTGCTAAGAATCTTTTTTTTAATATCTATTCAGTTAAACCATAATTGCTCTTCTCCTGCATAGAAAAGCTGTGCAAGAAACCTGGGCGATGATCCAAACATGCGCACGGGTTAGACATCTGGACCCATGGACATAACCGTGGCCCACTGGTCCCCAGGGCACATCTCTCTGCAGGGCTGGTTCAGCTCTCAACTCTCAGCACCTCTGACCCCCACTGCTTTACACATTCAGAAATAATTACTAAATTTTCAAACCAGAGACTTCTTTCACTTGCCCCATAGCGCCTCCTTCCTCCCTCCCCTCACTGCAAGCAACAGTGGTCTCCAGAATGGTGCAGCGCTAAAGCCCTTTCCAGCCTCTTCCTACTGCCAACACCCAAAAGACCCTCCTGCATTGTTAAACTTAATTGGCTTAAAGACATGGGAGAATTAAACTCTTGGTAACGATAAGATATGAGCTCTGCTGGGCAGTGCTAGTATCAGTGGACCCTTCCTGGTGATTAATGTGCAATAGCTCCCCCCACGCAGCCCATCTCTTCTCACCTAACTGATGCCACACATATCTTGGATTTACCTATGCAAGGCATAATTAGTAAAGATAAAAGGTTTTATATACTTAAACCTCTTTAATAGAATAAAAGAAACCTCAACTCCCTCACCTTGACTGTAAAGTAGTAACAGCGGCTCGTGAAAAATGAAAAGCCTTGAAGGATTTGGAATAAGAAACTTGGAGAGACAATCGCTGATCTTTTATCTTCCAGACTTCAAGCAGAATCAGGTTCTTCAAAGAAAACCCAATAAAGCCCAGACATTTTCATCATAACAAAATAAATAATTCAGTCATACTGTAGAGGACTCCAACATTAGAATCGGCTATTTGATATATTTGTGGCTTAGGTGCCTCTAAACTGATTAAAGATAACCTGATAGAAGCTTGCAATGTCAAAGCCGCCTTCATTCCTGACAGATATGAATGGATAGTGTAAATAACTATAAATAACCAAAATGGCTGCATTTATGCCTAATGGAGGATTTACAGCCTTCAGAGCCGCCTGGTAGGACTAAGAGTTACAGCTCTGCCTTTATCCTACTGCAGCACACAAGGGGAGATGAATTGACGTCCTCCCCGCGCTGCCTGCTCTGCCCAAACCGCCAAGGGCTCAGCTCCAGAGCTGAGAAGAAACAGGATTCTCCCACAAATAAGAGAATACCATACACGTACAGGCAGGTTTATCCATATTGATTTATCACAGTCTTACTAGAAGCTTCTCTGCAACACACTTCCCAAAAGCCCCTCAAATCTCTGTAGCCCCTGCAAGCTCCCCTTAAGTACCCAACAGAGCTCTTTCTGTCTTGCAGCTGCCATCTGCAGAAGGCTAAATGCCATTGCCTTTGAGGGGGAACAGACAAGGTCTTAATTTAAGCCAGACTTTCACCAAGTGGGCTTCAAATACAGCATCCTAGCCAGTTTTCCAGTTCAGGTAAATGCACTCCTATCTTCCCAACATTCTTCACATTCCCAACAAAGTCCCAGCAGCTCAGCAGCCTCACAGGAGCTATTTGGGAAGCTGGTGGAAGCAAGCCCCATGCCCACAGAAGCAGTGGGGCAACTGGATTTGGGGTCAGAAATGGGCATATGGTGCATCTCGAGATCTACGTCACTGCTACCCTGCTGGGTCCACTGACCTCACCATCACTGCCAGGAGATCACAGAGCAGCCACCAACATGCTCCACCAGCCTGGTGTTTACAACACACAGAGTGGCCACACCAGGATTTAACTAGCATCAACAGAAGAGGCTGCAGAAGGGCAACATGAGATCCTGCTGGTAGCTTATTTGAGCAATCAAAATAATGAAAGCAACTTTCTCCAGGAGCACGCTGCATTACTCCCGCAGAAGCAGCCCCTGGTAGTCAGCTCTCCTATTCCTGTGCTTCACACATGCTGGAGGTGGAAGATTACCAGCAAGTCCTGCACAAAGCAACTCATGCAGATGCTTCTATCCCCTTGGAGAGTCCTTCTCTGCTTGTGTTGCAGTGTTTCCACTTTTTATGAAGTACCTTTTCCCTTGGACAAAGAACTAGAAGGAATGTCCCATGAGAGCTGCATCTGAGCAGCTGCTAAAGCTTTGATTTTCTGTTAGCCACAGTGCAACACTGTGAATACGCAGGACAAGAAACTAAGTGATCACTTAAAAGCAAGTTCCCAAACTCAGGAAGCAGGAGGCATCAGACTGATGAACACGCACACAATGCAATCCTGGAGAACAGAGTTCTTTGGTTTTTTCCTCCTTCCCACCACTAAGAACAGCCCTGCTATTCTCCTGTTCAAGTCTACCTTTCACAAAGCTTAGCTATTCAGATTTAATATTTAGGAAATCAGGAGGATTTGTTGAGGGCATTTTTTGTCATTTTAATAGAAAAAAGATGAGGCCTGAGGGCTGTACAACAGAGTACCCAAGTATTGACAGGGCCAGAACCCCCCCCAACAAAAAGCCAAGATCAAAGGTCAGGAGAAAGAGGGGAGAAAGCAAACTGCAGGCAGGGCTCCCACCGTTTGCCACAGCAGGTAAGCTGCACTAACTCAGTGGATAGTTTGGGTGAGAACCACAGAGCAATACTAAATGTCACTCAAAAGACACATGAGCAAGTTTTGAAGCAATGTGGTTCCACCTAGCTTCATGGCAAGCAACAGAGCTGCTGTCAGCTGAGAAGCTGAATGAGAGGTGCAGATACCAGCACAGATACGCCGCATGGAAGTGAAAAAACCTGCCCTCAAAGAAATCCTAGAGTAAGATTTAACTGCAGTCAAGGCAGCTACAATCCATTTTAACACTGTCAAATGCAGCAAGTTTCCAAAGGATTAAATCACTACTTAAATCATCTTCATAATTTTAAAAAATGCCTGTAAGATAAGACCAGGAGCTAATTGTACCATTTACATTTAGTGAAGGGAGGATTTTTTTGGTTGGGATTTTTCCTTCTTAACTGCAATAAAGAAAAAGCCCAAGGGTCTAAAACTAATAATCTAATAAACTTTGCTAAGTGAACATTGTAACAGATAGGCCTGGATGAGATTTTCTGTAAATGCCAGACAATTTCCCTTGATCTTTATCAGCAGAGATGCCACTCTGGCTTCAGCAGGAAGAAATTAAATTTGGTGCAAAATAATAACATCTGAGTGAGATTTTGTCAGACCAGCCGTCCCTTTAGATGCCAGGCTAAAAATATTAAAATTAACTCTGAAGGATTTCATGTTTGCATTTTTAACAAGTGGTTAGGATATGTTTTATAAGCAGAAGTGGTCAGGAATTCTTCAAATGCTTTTCTTCCCCACCACCAAGAACGGCAATTCTGCATACCAAGGCTTTTCGGAGTAACATCAGCTCCAAAACCCCTGCACAGGGACAGGGCTCTGATGGCCAGGATGGAAGTCATGGTTAAAAGGGGGGGGGTGGAACTAAATAAATAAATAACAAATCAGAGCAAGAGATTCAACTCTTTACAGAAGAGAGAAAGTGAAGAGCTAAAGCAGTCAACTGCTATGCACAACCTGTAGTAACACAGGGTGTCATTCCTACACACAATAAAAACTCTAACATTGCAATGTTTTTGTCAAATGGTAGGGGAAGGAGGCAGATGCTTTGTATTCTGGCCAGGTTATTCACCATTTCTGAAGCTAGTCCACATTTCCAATGCCTAGGAAAGCAAGCTCTCATTAGTTTTACTCCATCATGTTTAGAAAAAATTGGAACTTAACGGTCACTGCATTAAGAAGTATTGGGGAAAAACAAAACAAAACTCTGTTACCTCCTCAGCAATTTATTTGATCTTACATTGAGAACAACAACATATTAGACTTCATCAGTCAGTTGTGGAGCAGAACAGAGCTCTGTCATGATCTCACAGGCTTCGGCAGACTTTAGGTCTTGCTGTTAGTGAGGCATGAACCAAAATAAATCAATTATTCTGCAAAAATATCAGCACAAAGGAAAAAACACTCTTGATTGCTCATGCCTTGTTTTTTAAATATATGCAAAAATGCCATTAATACAGAATGATGGAACTTCAGTAGGAGAGCATTCAACAAACAATCATTTCACTGCACATTAACCATGGATGGAATAAGTTTTGCTTGTGTAAAAGCCCTAAAAGAATACAACTGCAGATTCAGGTGACAAACTAGTGTGTACCCACAGCAGAAAATGTTTGTCAAAGATCAATTTGGCTAAAAAGGCAACACATCACATTATCATTAGAAAAAGAAGAGGGCTCCCACTCTATAGTGTGGCATCAGGTGACCAGCCACTCCAGCACCCCATGGTGAGTACCAGGGACCACACTTGTGAACGAGGCAGCCTCCACCCACCTTCACAGGGAATAGCCAACAGTGGTTTGTAGTAGGTAACAACCAATACACATTTTAGTCAGTGTGTGACTGGGGTGACAACCAGATCATGTTATCACAACCTGTTTTTCGGGACTGGCAGAATCAGGCAAGATTGTACTTGCACAGATATTTTAATTCTTGGAGAAGTGGGTTCTTAACTTATTTTTAAATTCACACTTGAAGAGGTTTAGTCTTTAAATCTACATTTCTGTTTCAGCTACAGGAACATTTAGGACAAGCCCTGCGGCACAGCCATATACCAAACAGGTGTATTATTTATCAGAAATAAGCACATACAATATATACAAACATATGAAAATAAGTTAACAGAAAGCTTCCAGCCACCTGCACTTTGATTGCCAGGTGCTGAGGGAAGAGGAGCAGGAGAGCCTCTTCCTCCTCCTGCCATGTGCCTAGACCCCTCCCCAGCACTCACCTTGGAAGACAGCAGCATTCTGGATGATGAGGAACTTCAGCTCCATGCTGGCTGACTGCAGGAGCTGCTCCATGTTCAGGCGAGCTGTTGCCTGATACTTCTCCTCCATCTTCCTTGAGCAGCACGTGGAGCCCTTCGGGATACATACTTGCAGATCAGACCCTTGAGAGAGGCACAAGAAGGGCAGAAAATTTGCATTAGGAGGTGGAACTGCTCAGAGTGGAGAGGAAGCTAACTCCATACACATTGCTGTAATTACTGTTTGGGCAAACTGGTGACCTTTCTGGAATTTGTCTTAAGCAAACATCTTGGCTAAAGGAGAAGACTGGTAAGGCAGATCCAGGATTGCTAAACAACAGCCCCCAAGAGCTTGCTATCTACGCCTGCCAGCCAGCACGCTGCTCGCTTTAGCTCCCACACACTCCATCCACTGCCCTGCTGGTGCCCAGCAGAGCGATACAGAGCATCACCCTCCTGTCTCCCCCATGTCTACCAGCACATGGGCAAGGAGCTGCAGGTAGCCAGAAAAGGTGGAAAAAGGAGCCAGGATTTGAAGCTGTGGATTTACAGTGAATAGAGCAATGCACATCATTCAGCATGCAGGATACGCTTGTGATTTGCATAAAGCCTTAAAACTAGCTTTATATAAACAACCACTGTGATATCTGCCTGCCACCTCCATCCTTCTGCACCCACAGCAATAACAGTAACAACAGGAGGGCACAACAACAATTTACTTTTCTTTAGTGAAGACTTCTAAATTGCACATATTTGCTGCATCCTCACACTAATCTCCATTGCAACAGGCAAAGCCCAAGGTCCATCACTTCACTTGGGCAAGTCCCACTGCCAGAAGAGGGACAGGTCCCGAGGCAGGCACTTGAGCACTGCAAGAGGCAAGCAGCAGATGTGCACTGCATGGGCAGCACCTCCACCCAGACAGTAAAATGGTACAAAAGCCAAGAGACAACGGCAAGAGGAACATCGCTTGCTCTGGCATCTCAAGCTGTAACTCAGAGCACTGGTCAGTGATGATAAACTTTGGTTTTTGACATTACCAAAGCGTTCCCAAAGCTGGAAGTAGTAGCAATAAAGTCTCATTCTTGATCAACTCTCAATAGTCAACTGTAACCCCACAAGCAGAGCCACAAATTCATACCAAAGCAAATAGCCCACCATGCAAGACACATCTAATCTGATGCTGCTGTAGAAACTCAAACAGTAAGCAACAACTCCATTAAAAGACAGCTACCCAGGGCCAGACAGGAGCAAGAACCTTCCATTTCAGTGTCTGCCACTCAAACTGCATCATGCCCGAGGAGCAGCAGCTCGCTGCTAGGCTCAGCACTGCCCAGAATCGGAATTGGAAAGCAGTCCCCAAGCCAGCAACAGACAGGGTGAAGGCTCCCCGCACCACTCAGCCCTCGCTCTGCCTTCCTGTTTGCTATAAAGGTTTTTTCCTCAATGAAAGTAAGTTTGGTGATTTACATCTTTCCTCTGGAAGGACTGCACATCCTTCCAGATTCCCCTCTCTTCTCCTTCAGAGTGCACATCCACTCTCTCGCCAATTACTAGAAAGTGTCAAAAGTCACTGTAAATGTACTCTAGAACAGTACTAATATTAGTGTCAGTTCAATTGCGTACCTCCTGAACAGGACTCACGCACACCATCGAGGGAAAACCAGCTGTCAGGGCTCAGGAGCAGCGACAGCAGAAACCCTTCTCCCTCCTGCCCCATCCCTTCCCCTGGCACCACCTGGGAAAAACAACATGAAATGCTTCATCTGCATGCGCAGAAGGGAACTTCGACCAACGCAAGTCCTGCCATCACTGCAAAACAACACATGGCAAAGGAGGAGAGAGGCCCAGCCCAAGGCTGGACCCACACCACCACCTCAGCTTCATCTCCACCTGCTGCCTCAGTTTCCCTCTTCAGAAAAGCAGAACACACAGCACAAATTCCTTCACCCAGCACTCTGACAGAGTGAGCATCACTGACATCTGAAGATCGAGTCTCAGCAGTTCACAAACTAACCCACTCCAGAGGAGCAGAGCAACAGGTATTTCATGTATCAAAAAAAAATAGAGGCCATAAAATCACATACCAGCAAGACACTGTGCTAATGAGAGAAGTGGTTATATAACAGCAAGTTAAAGAGGTTTTAAAAGTCAAATCCAAGTCAATTTACACCACAAAAAGGCTTAGCATGGTCCCTTTATCACTACAACGCAGTCTTGTTAATAATAAATTTCTTGCTAATACAAAGCTTATTTCCTCCTGCATTTATTATATTAAGACACATTTCAAATTTAAAAAAAGCCTTCCACAATTAATGGAAATACCAATATAGAAAATGTGAGAGCTGGCAATTGAGATCCACGCAAGTTAAAGCCAGGGATAGAAAGGAGCAAGGTCATCTACTCACATCCCATCCTTCTTTTTAGCAATTAAGTCAATTTCTCCCCTTAAATGGATTTTTATTTTTCTGAAGTAAGGAGACAGACACATGCTGTAGCAGAGCAATCACAGAAGAGAAGGAAAAAGCCTGGGAATTAACTCTGACAGCTTAAAACATTTTCTGGAGACAGCCAGCTAACACTGGTGACCGGAAGCATCACAGTAAATGCAACAGGTCAATACAGGCAGGACAGGCTCTTATCGGCTACCAGGGACTAGGGTCTTCTTGCTGCAGAGTGTTCCTACAGAAGGCCATCCCATCTGCCAGCTATTTTCTGTATATGGCTTTCCCAGATGGCAGCAAGCAAACAGTCCCATCTGTAAGTCCCAATAATACAGAAAGGATGTGTTGATGCCCAGGGCCCCAGTCCCCCAGGAGCCACTAACCCACCCCACAGACCCCAGCCCCAGCAGCTACCAGAGAAACAGGGACAGTGTTTTTGTTCTGCAAATACATTTGGGGTTTATTCATGCCATTGCTTGGAAGGCCTTCTTTTGTACTTATGCTGCAGCACCACCCAAGAGACCCAGGTGCTGCAGCCCAAGGGCCTGGAGCTGTGCACCCCATGCACGCTCCAGACACATGGTGGATGCAAAGACACAAATGCCTGGAAACACACCGCAAGCCTACAGACCACATACCAGCACGCCACGCATTTCTGGCTCCATAAATGCAGTGGAAAAGGTCCTGTGAGTCATCAAATCCTACCCTTTGCCTCCAAATCCACCCCTTCCAAGCATTTTATCTAACACAAACACCTCAACTTGTGAGATAGCAAAGCCCATTCGGCTGCCTAATGGCCCTTACTGTTAAGACTGTTTTTATTTCCCAACCTACACACCTCCCTTTTTCTTAAAGTTTCAAGCCATTGCACCCCGTAATGCCAGTATGGGCCTTTGCAAACAACCTCCTCCTTTTGCTATAAATCATCAAATTCATTTTTCGAAAGAAAGCGTCTCACAAATTACTCCAATGGCTTTGTTAAATTGCATTTGGATGCTCACATACCAATCTGACCAAGATCAGCGGTACCGATGTGATGCTAAGCACAGGAATCTGACCCTCCAACACCCGGCTCCCATGGGCGAGAAGGAGCTGGATGGGGCCCCTTCCATAGGTGCGTGGATGCTGGGCGCCATCGAAGTGCTGTGCCATTTATGCCATCTTGGGGAACAGCAGTGTAAATGCTCCAGTAATTCTGCATACACTCCTAGCTGACAGCCCTGATCCCTGCAGCTGCAGTAATTTCAGCAGCACTCTGCCTCTTGCTCCTTTTTCTGACGCGGGGAATTTTTACTGAAGACCAGGCAGCAGTGAATTTAAAGCATTAAATTTGACTTTGATGTACAATTATTCCCACAGATAGGTGGTTAGTACAGCAAAAGTGAAAATAATTTCAGTGGATTAAATGTCAAAAAACCCCTTGAGATCATCCGCAGGCGGCTGTGAACTCCATGAGGCTGAAGGTTGTATTTTGATTTTAAGCATCCCAGGATAGCTCCAACCCTGTCACCAGATATAGGCAGACAAGCTGTGCTTTCCACTGGGCCATGCCAGCCTGCCCACCCAGATCCAACAGCATCTTAAATCAGATTAACATTCCCTCCAAATTTACCCCAGGCATTGCCAAAATAAGAACCTGTCCCTGCTTCATGTTACACTACTGCAGCCTCCTCCCCATGTTACGGGCGGGCTCTGCTACCCTGTGCAGCAACACCCTTCTTCTGCAGTCTGGAAATGTCAGAAAGCTTCATCCCACCATCTGAGCTCACCAATTTGTTAATATTACCTGTAAAAAAGCTCATGCTTTGTGATTATTTTCTTTAATTGTTTCACAGTCAGTATCATGCTTTAGACAGATAAAAGCAGTGATTCAACTTTTAAATATAGTGGATTTTCCCCCAGCTATTCCAATACTTTTTTTTTCTCATTAAAACCCTTCTTTTAAGTTATGTGACTAGGAGGTCATGCATCTGTCACTGGCTTTTAATGCTCAGCATTTGGGGGGAAAGAGAAAATGCAACTGTTCAGAACCCTCGTTAAGTGCTGATCTTTTTAAAACCTAATTAAAGAGATAAATTATAAGGCAACTTCGTTCAATAGGTGATTAAAGTTGGAACAGTACGGGTACTACATGGGATATTTATTACTGCTTAATTATCCTTTATTTTCTATTCCATCTTGTGTTTCACAAGGCCATCTGACTCTGGATTCCTCCCCAAGTCTTGCAATGTTGGCCAGGTGATTGCCATGCAAATAAACACTGTACAACACCACATCTTTTAAAAGAACAAGTTATAGAAAAAAAATAGAGAGGTTTTACAGAGTAGATGTTTTCTCCTAACAAATGTGTCAACAATATTGTCATCAAAAATACGGAGTTAATTTGTGGGCACCCACTCACCATACATTTTTGTTATAGTCACACACCCCCTACAGCCATTCCAAAGACTGGGAAGAACACTCTTCATGATGTTGTTAAAATTAACCCCTGGAAAAAAAATAAAATTAATGATCTCACCATAAAACCACTGCCTGGGGAAGTTACTAAGTTTTAAGGTCCTGCTCCTACTCTCTTAACTATCAAGAGAGCAACTTGCAGACCTGAAATAATTAAGAACAGAAAACTCAATTATCTAGCAAACTAAGATCTTAAAACTACCATGCTAACCTAAATGGAAAGGCTGCCCAGGGAGAAGTGTCACTATTCCCACTCAGGAAAAAAAAAATAAATAAAAGAGCAGGAGTACAAAGGGAACCAGATTGCAAGCAAGGGTGCATCAACTCCAGTGGGAAGAGCTGAGGTTTTTAGTTTTTAAAATGTACATTGGCACACACTAGCTGCCAAAAAGAAGAAAAGAGAAGAAACCTTGACAAGCTCAGCCAGTCAGTTGTAAAGCTTTACACCTCAACTCCAAAAGCAAAAGGTTAATCTCCTCTGTTTTCTTAGGTTGAATCCATATTTGCTTCCCTCAAAGAGAATGAGCAAAAAGCTGGAAACTGCACTCCACCATGAGAGAAAGAAGACAGACCTGCTTGCAGGTATTTCTGCTGAGATACATATTCCACAGCTTTCATGCGGCCCAGGGCGGAGACAGCCATCCCCTCTCTCCCCATCTCAGCAAGGTAACAACCTGCCCCTTCTCCTCTACCCACATGCACCAGCCTAATTATCCAGAACATCACCACAAAAATCCAAATGGAAAAAAAGGAGAGAAAAACAGACCAGGAAAAATGGAAATTCAAGTTTACTGTTCATACATGAGAAACTACGCAGGGAAAAGACAAAAGGAAGAAGAAAGTCAAGGCAGGCAGCATAAGAAAAAGAGAGTTTAGTTCTTAATACATGAAGTTACCCCAGCACAGAACCACAGGCTGGCTCATGAGCTGGCATTATGCCTCAACTTCAGAAAAACCTGTGAAAAGCACTCTCCCATCAACCTGCCTTTACTCCTCTCCAGCACAAGCCCTCTCATCTAGCTCAAGTGGAGCTGTTACCACGAATTGCATCCTCCTACCACTCCAAACAGTCAGTTGCAGCTGACAGGAGTTAGGTCGTGCTGCTCCCCACCTCCAAGCATGCCAAAGCATGCTCCAGAACTACAAAAATCTGGTCCCCACGCTGCAGGACCTGGGGAGACCAAGTTTCTGCGTGCTGCCTGACGCACACCTTCAGCTAGAATTACATCCAGAACATTAATACTGCTCATGAAACAGCACGACACTTTCCTCACATTTATCAGAATTGCCCCTTTTTTTTTTTTTAAATTAAAAGTATCAGCCTAGTGTGGCTGGGTTCCTCTACAAGGAGCACTGTGCTGAGCCCCCCCACCCAGCCCACACGCCACTAATCCAGTAAAACAGAGCCATCGGACATTTCTCCCCCATGTGCTGGAGCTCAGCAGCGTTTCCTCTACTTACACCTTCAGCCACAAGTGCTCATAATGCAAAATGTGGCTTCCACAAGTCATTGTTTTCTGCTTGCGTCAAAAAAACCCCACCAAAAAACACATTTTAAATAAGTCGTTTAAACCCTCGGTTTCTCCAGGGTGGTATGATCCATAGGCAAAGGTTCTCAGAATTGATTCCGTGGTGATTTGTGTCTGGGAACTCCAAAACTGTTTTTAATTGACAGATGTATGAAAGGAAGAAAGGCAATAAACAGAAGCCTGGAAAATAGTCCTTGAGTGATGTTCCCCTATTACAGAGATTTATGCAGCTGCTACTACAAGAAGCAAGTGCTCTGAAGTGTAATTACTACACAGAGTCATGCAAGATGGGCCAGATCCAAGGTATAAGCAAGCAGTCACTGCCTTAATTATGATCAAGTTTACGTACTTAGGCAAATGTAAAATCCACTTTCGATTTGATATGTGGGAACTTTATCATCATAACAAGCTGGAAGCATTCACTGGAAACACCAGCCCTGTTACGAGATATTGATCCAGCTACCCACAGGCTCTGCCAGAGAGGCAAAGGGCTCCTTACTCCTCCTGAGTATTCAAGGATGGAGCTGGGGCTCCCAGGGGAGCAAGAGCACAGCTGAGCAGCTCCAGCAACCTGAACCCTGCTGGGCAAGGAAGATGCTGGGGCAAAGGCATCTGCTGCAGTCACGGCCCAGGCTAGGATGGAGGATGTACCAGTTCCTGGGGAAGGACCAGCCACATGGCAGCATGGAGGCCCCAGCAGCGCGGGGGGACCTGTCAGGAGCACCCTGGCTGCCTGCCTCTCCATCACCTCTCCCTGTAAAAATACACTCCAAGGAAGTTACCTAGGGATCAAAGCAAACATTTCGCTGGCTTTCACAGCGGGGAAAACATTTCTTTGATGACAAACAAGCGACAGAATTTGTTATTTTAGTGGTGGTAAGAGCAGCTCTTTCCCCTCCCTGCAACTCTCCATGAAAACACTTCATCACGAGGTGTTTCCAACCCGACCTCCACACCGGCCAGGAGATCGAGGCCCTGTGGGATGGGGAGAGAAGAGGTGCTGCTCCTGTCAGAGTGAGATGTCAGAGAGAGAGTCAGAACTGACACGGGAGAGGGCTGCAAGGGTAGGGAAGGGCAGGGGCGGCACTCTCTCGGCAGGACCTCCATCTGGACGCCGCCTCGAGCTGTCACGGCTCTTGGCAAGCTCGGGCCCGGCTCCGGTTCCGCAGACCCAAGGGCTGGGGATTTTACACCAGCAGAGACGACCCTCCGCAGCCCCTGTGCGGGCTTCTCCCCTGCGCCGCAGGTGATCGTCGCTGAAGCCCCGCTTGTGCCAGCGCCGAGCGCAGGACGCAGAACGGCTCCCGGCTGCGGGGCTCCCG
>VZZY01019611.1:46461-71499 GCA_013400335.1 Eurystomus gularis | reverse complement strand
AGCCTGGTGCCCCCGAGAGCCCGGCAGCAGGCGCGGGCAGCACCTCCGCTCCCGGGGAGTCGTAATTAGGGAGATGCTAATTAACCTAATCCTCTGGTTCACAGCACATGGGATTTCTTTCCTTCCCACTGTTCCCAGCAGGCGCAGAGCGAGTTCTGGCTGGGCCGGGGCAGCTCCCAGGAGCTGGTGAGACACGGAGCTCTTGCGGGGCTGGGGGCCCCGAGCGCCGGGCAGGGGCTGTCGCTGACCCCGGGCTGGGGGTGGTGCGTGGTTACACCACCCAACCCCCCCGCGGGATGCAGAGTCCCCGTGGGCTCCTGGGAGCGGGAGAAGCGTCTGGAGCTGCAGGGCCGGAGGAGCCGCTGCCTGGTCTGGCTGCAGCGAGGTCGGACGCTGGACTCCCACCTGCCCCCTGTGCCCGGGGGTTTCGCTGCGGGGTGACCCGTGGGCCATGAGCGGGGTTTAGGGCAGATGCTGGTGCAGCCTGGCCTGGTGGTGGGATGTTCACACGATGAAGTGACTCGTAGCTGAACGCTGAACCGAGGGTCCTGCGCTGGGCACAGCAAGGCTCGAAGACCCAACTGATGTCTCCAGCAGAGCCGTGAGCTCAGGGCTGCAGCTTTACCCACCCCGAACAGAACTGTTCGGCTGCGTCTTGCCTGAGACCTTCTGCCTCGACCAGCTCTGGCTCGGTGACCGTCCCCACTGGCGATGGGCGCAATGCGGCGCGGCGAGGAGCGGGACCGGGGCTGTCAGGTCCTGCCACTCGGGGAATGTTTGAGCTGTGTGGCCGAGCCACCTGGGTGCTTGAGGGGCCTTCCCACTGCCCCTGACTCTTGCTGGCCTCCGCGCTGCCCATCAGCTCCCACCCACGCCTCAACCCTGTCCCAGGGTGTGCGTGACTCTCGTTCTGTGGGCTGTGTGCGCCTGTTGGGCACAGCCAGAGGGACGCTGCACTGGGGAAGCAGGGCTGGGGTCCCAGGCCAGGGAAGCTGCCCTGGGCCTGCTCCAGAGAAGGTCCCTTCTGATCTGCAGGCCGCTGGCCCTGCCTGCGGGTACGTGTTGGGGCAGCGGACCCCGTCCCACCATGAAGGTGGCGGCTGTCACCGTCACTGCCCAGTGCAGCCGCCGTGGCTGTCTCCTGTGGCTCTGTCGGAGCGGCGGTGGCTGAGGACAGGAGGGGTTTGTGCTGGGCACCCTCTGCCCAGGGGGGTTGGTGACAGGGGTACTCGCAGCTCCTGCAGCCGTTGTGTGTCGGGATGGACCCTGGAGAGCTGCTGAGCTGCGACGGGGAACAGCCAGCTGTGGCGGGCGGCTTGATGGCGGAGCTCGGCGCTGTGGCTGCGAGGTCACCCAGAGCCTCCCGCTGCCCTGCGCTGTCACCTGCTTCTCCTTTTGCAAACCTCTGCATCGCAGCTCTGTTTTTCCATCTCCAGGGCTGGCTTTGAAAATGCTCCAAAGGAGTGAAGCCAAGTTCTCCTAACAGTCTTTTCAAAACTCGCTCCTGTGTTGCCTGGAGCAATTAGCTGCTTTGTTGTAGAAGAACAGTTTTTCATCAGCCTGTTGATGGCTGTGTGGAAGTGGGGGCAGTGCAGCTCCCGAGGTGTTGTTGATGGCACCTGCCAGGAGCCTGTGATGCTCCCGCTGGTGATAACTCTGTTAATGTGACCTACGCAACGCTGCCAGTAACGGAGAGCTCGCGGTGCTGCAGGACGCAGGGGTGGCACAGGCCTTTCCTCCAGACATGTCACCCCAGGGGTTGTTGCTGCTTCTTGTGGGGACCCAGGTGAGGGGGTTTCCCCGGGGGTCCCAGAAAAGGAAAGCGGAGGGAGCGCAGCTGTGCAGGGCTCCAGGGCAGCAGCCCTGTTTCGATAAGGCTGCCCGTGCCGCCGCGCAGCTCGGGCCCAGCTCTTGTGCTCTGCCCTTGCAGGGGAGCTAAAGGAGGATGAACTTTAGCTCTCGAGCTACTTTTAGCAGCTTTGTGCTGAGCTCTGGGCAGCGTGTTTACCCCTGGGCTTGCATCATGCAGTGCTTAGCCCTGGCTGCATCGGTTGCTCCTTGGCCCCGTTCCAGAGACGGGAGGAGAAGCAAACCGCAGAGACGGGCAAGCCCGGCGCAGTCGGAAAGGTTCAACCCTCAGATCTTTAAACCCAGTCGAGGGAGGCTTCCCGGTGGCAGGGCTGCTGGGGAGGGGAAGGCTCCAGCGCAGGGTTTTGGGAGAGACCCTAATCAGAGCTTCCCTGACGCTGGTGACTGACAGTGCGGAGCGTCGCAGGGACCCTTCCCTCCGGGATGGCCGGCGCTTCGGGTCCTGGCTGCCTCCCGGTGCTCCAGGAGCTGGCCCTGCGGGAGGGAGAGGAGGCTTTCGGCTACTTCCTGACCACTTCCTGTTCCCTGCCTGTCCTGCCTGCCCGCATCCTCCCCTGGCTGACGGTGGGCTGGGCCGCAGGGCCCCCTCCCCGGGGCTGTGTGCCCCCCTGGCACCGCTGCGGCAGGGCCGTCGCTGTTGGCATGAGCCCACGTTCTAGCCAAGCCCATCTCGAAGCTCTTCCTGGCCCCGTGCTCTGGCGGTGACGCGTCGAGAGTTTGCCAGGTCTGGCTCCGGTTGAGCTGGGGGCTGTAAAAACTCGGCGTGATCTGCAGCTGAGAGATCCCTCAAGGTGAGAGCTGTGCACAGGGGATGGCAAGCGGAGACCGTGTCCTGCCTGGGCTGGCTGCGGGCACAGCGGCTGCCCCGAGCCTGCTGCGGTTCCTCCGTACTCGTGTGCGTGGTCTGCAGTGGCTTCCTTCGCTCCCTCGGCCTTGCGTGGAGATGCGCAGCGGCAGAGCGGCTCGCTGCGCTGCGTGCCACATCTGTTTCCAGGGGTCGGTGGGACGGTGCGCGGTGCTGGGGCCCTGGCAGGGCGCTGGCTTCCTGCGGCCGTCGAGCATGCGCCGCGGCGGGGACGAGCTCTCGCCCGAGCGGGAGCCTTGGCTGCCACGGTGGCTTGTCCTGCAGCTGTTTGTGGCAGCAAGAAATGAGCAATTCCTGTCCAAACGTGGCTGCCACGCGGCAGCCTGGGGGGCTTTGCCTTCGGCCTTCTGGTGCTGCGCAGGCTGGGGCCCCGGGGCTGCCTTGAGATACCCAGGCTGGGGCTTTCCTGCGGACGATCTACTTAGACCTGGGGTCCAGCGTCTGGTGCAGCCACTGCAGCCTGACGGGGACAGTCCATCCATGAGCCACCCAGCACCACGGGGGCTGCCCGGGAAGCCGGCTCCCGTGCGATGGCGATACCGCAGCAGCGGCCCGGCAGCACCGGCCTCGGCTCCCGGCTCAGGGCTGGGGCCGCTGCGCTGGTGGCCTATATGCCGGGGCAGCGGTTGCTGTTTCCGGAGAGGCTGGTGAAGCACCCCGGGGTGCTGTCGCAGTGGTGCAATAGGAAATGAGGTGGCTGAGCTCACCGGCCAGGCAGGGCACACGGGTGTGCAGGTTTTCAGCTCTTGCTTGGCCCCATTTGTTGTCTTTTTCCCCCTAGAAGCAGCTCCGCACGGGTCAAGCTGCAGTAGCAGCCTCCAGGACTGCGTTCAAGGGGCCGCAAGCTCCCGTATGCATGGAGGGAGTGCTCCCCGGGCTGCTGCAGCCTGACGAACGGCCAACGAAGAGTCAAATCTGCTGCAAAAGGGAGACTTCGATGCGATACCCAGGGCACAGCCCTGAACGGCCAGTGGCCCAACTCCTCCTGGCCCACAGCTGCAGAAAGCAAAAGCTCGGGGGTTATGGTGGCCCTGTCATGTCAAGCCAGGGCTGACTCCAGGGCTGAAGGAGCGTCTGTTTACAGGCTCTTGCCCAGGCTGGTGTCTCTCTTTCCTCCGTCTCGCTTAGTGCTCCATTGAAAACAGGTTCGGTTCACGTGGCCTCTGAGGATTGCACCAGAGGGCTGGTGTTCAAGGTTAATGTCCTGTGGATGTTGCTGCTGTCTCTGGGGCTACTCAGTACAGTGAAGTTCTAAAAACCTCTTTAACTCCACATCAGGTGCCAGTGCCTGTCTCCTTCCCATGTCTCAGACAACAGCAGGGTCTTCCCCCTTTCTCTTCTCTTACAAAAAGCATCCAGAAAACTGGGGAAAGAGTCAAGTGCAGCAGACTTCAGGACACCACAACATACAGTGGTGCTGAGAGTGTGGAGTGGCAGCAGTCTGATACCTGGGCCCATCTCGGAGAAGCTGTGAGTGAAACCTGGCTCTCAGTGCTGCACAGCCCTCCTGGACAAGGTGGGAGCTGTGGGTGGGCGGCCATGGGCAGTGGCGAGGTGCCTGGAGACCTCTTGTGCTGCTGGAAATCTGCACGAGCTGCTCCCGATGCTGCTCTGTGCCCTGGGAAGTCTCAGTTGCCATTAGGGCTTCACCAGTTTGCCTGGCCTGAGGAAACCCTGCCGGGCTCCTGTGCGGAGCTGCTGCTCTGGCTGTGGGCATACGTCTGCTCCTCTTCTTCACCTGCTTCCAGCCCACCCTGGGCCTGAGGCCAAGCAGTCTTGTTCGGAGGGGCATAAACCCCGTGTGGGGGGTGGCTCGGCCTTCCTCCTGTCTGCCTCCTTGCTGAGTGAAGCTCTGCTCACTGGGTGCTGCTCTGTGCCGCTCGACACCCCTCCTGCTGCCAGCCCATTCCCAAACCTTCCCGTATTTTGTTGCGTTTGCTGTGATTTCCTTTGTGCCGGCTCCTCAGGCTGTCCCGCTGCAATGGGTTTGCTCCTGTGCCGGTGCTGCCGTGGGGCCGAGCACGGTGCCCTGATCTGAGCCCAGGGCCAGCCTGGGACTTGCCGGTGCCAGCCCCTTGCCCGCTCCGGTGGCACCGGCTGTGCCGGCTGCCCAGCCCAGCTGGCGCATCGCTCGCCACGGTGACCTTTGGGAGAGGCAAACAGTTCTCTGCAGGGCGGTGACTCCGTGCTGGTGTGGGGCAGAGCTCGGTGCCTGCGCTCTCGGAGCCCAGCTTGCCGTCCCCTTGTTAGTGCGAGTTTGGCTGCCATCAATACACAAGTCGCTAACTCGAAAATTGCTCCTTCCTTGTTTCTGGTGTTTCCTGGCAGTCTCCGCCTTCTGCACTTACTGTAAGTTCTGTGGCTCCTTCCCTGCCTCCCGGAGCGGAGACAGGCACGCGCTGGAAGTGCGTCTTCCCTGCCTGGAAGACATTGGCACCAGCCTAGAGCCTTGTACTTGTCACTAGTGACCTACATGCCCAAGAGCCCTCCTTTTCCCCCCTGGAAAGAAGGTAGGAAAGCTTTGGGGAATGGTGCTTCTCTCTAGGAGAAAGCTTTACTGAAGGCTGGCACCTGGGACTGTTCTCACACGAGGAAGTTCGGTGCACTCCAGGCTGAAGCTCTGCTCCTGGAGCCGAGTCTGGAGCTGCTGAAGTTCCCTGTGCTTGGGGAGCTCCTGCACAGCTTGGCGCGGGTCTGAGAGGTTTGGTGGGGTTAGGAGCTGCCTGCAACGTGCCTTTTAACCCCGATCTGCCCCTGCCATGTGAGGAGCAGCGTGAAGTGAGGCTTCCACCTGCCCGGGTTTGTAGGAGCAGCTGCATCTGGCCTGACCTGCTGGGGCTGTGCCCAGCCCCGCAGGCTCATCCCTCTGGAGCCGTCGGGGTCTGTGGGATGCGAGATCCTTTGCAGGGCTGGGAGAGGAGGAGAAGGAGGAGGCTCAGCAGCCAGCGCCCGCCCGCTGCGCTCCCGGAGTCTGGTGCAAATGGCCACCAGCTGCCAGTGCCAGCGTGAGCTCTGCTCTTCTCTTCTCACATGTTCCAGATTAATTTCATGACATGTGGTGAAAAAGAATGAGTCAGAAACTGGGCTTTATTCAGCTGCACAGCTGGAGCGACCGGAGTGAAACCGCTCCGCTGCCGCTCTTCTCAGGACACTCGCCCGGCTGGGGCCAAAGCCACCTTCCACCCTTGCCTTTGGCTGGGTTTGGAGTTGAGCTCTCAGGATGGAGCGGTGCTGCTGGGCCCTCGCTCTGCAGTGCTCTGGCTGCTTTGCCTCTCGCCCCACAGACAGGTGAGGCTGCACGGCCGCATCCTGCACTGCCGGGGGCTCTGGGGCTGAGTGCTGGGGTGCGGGTGTCCGTGGGTGTGAAAAGGGATTTTTCCCATCACAGCCAGGATGGTTCCCTCCCCCAGGCATCCACACCATGACTCCCACGCTGGCCATGCAGTTTCCTGCTGTAATTCCTGCACTGATGATACAGTTTTGGTCTGTGGTTCCACCTTGCCTTGACCCACGTCCTGGTGGCAGCAGTGCCTGCTTGGCTGGCCCAGCCGGGAGGCACAAACCAGTGCCAGTCCCAGGGCTCCTTGAACTGGTCCCATGGCTGCTGGCTCAGGGTGGGTTTTGCTGAAGAAGACCCAGCTCCTGGATGCGTGTCTGCAGGGTCACGGGGCCTGGGTCGTCCCTCGAGCTGCGCTGGAGCTCTGCAGTGTCCTGGGCCCAGAGCTGGGCACCCCGCAGCTGCCCTTGGAGGGACGGGCGCTGCCTGGTCCTCGCCTGCGCCAGCCCTCCCGCAGCGGTGTGCCTTAGGCTGGGTTCTGGCCCTGCCAGAAGTGAAGCTGCGGTTGTGGCCGGGTCCTGCTGAACGGCAGGCAGGAGGGAGCCTGGATGCTCCCAAGTGCCAGCTCTGAGCAGCCTGTGTGCCCGTCCCACCAGGTCTCCGGCGCTGGCCAGGATGGCGCAGTGGAACCAGCTGCAGCAGCTCGACACGCGGTACCTGGAGCAGCTCCACCAGCTCTACAGCGACAGCTTTCCCATGGAGCTCCGGCAGTTCCTGGCCCCGTGGATCGAGAGCCAGGACTGGTAAGGCCTTGCGAAATGCCAGCCTGGGGACACTTTGCTCTGCTGCTTTCCCTGGGCTCTTCACGTGCCAGGACGGGTCTCCCTCCCTGGGGTGGGAAGGGGAGCAGGGCTGTGCATGGTGTCAGATCCCGGACCAGGGAAGAGGGAGCTCCAAAGCGGAGATGTCCCCATCCAGGGCTGGCTGACGTTGGCCTCCATTGTAGATGAGGTTGACACAGAGAACTGGCATGGAGTCCATCCGGAGAGCATGTGAGGTGCTGGTGAGGTGCTTGTGTGCTCTTTAAACCCGAGCCCAAAGCCCTGCTGCGGCCCTGCCTGGGCAGGCGCAGTCCAAGGGCTCAGTTTACGGGCACGAAGCCAGTTGTGCACCGGCACGGGTTAGGAAGGTGCCTGGGCTGTTAAACCGTGGGGCCGGGGTGTGAGCGGGGCTGCTGTGCCCGGTGCCGGCACCCAGGACTGTGCCCACCTCACGCAGGGCGTACGCTGCCAGCAAGGAGTCACACGCCACGCTGGTGTTCCACAACCTGCTCGGGGAGATCGACCAGCAGTACAGCCGCTTCCTGCAGGAGTCTAACGTCCTCTACCAGCACAACCTGCGCCGCATCAAGCAGTTCCTGCAGGTGAGACTGGGAAGCACTGGTTTGGCGCGAGGGGAGCCTGTGGAAGTCCAACAGCTCCTTGGCACAGCTCACGACCCACTAAAGGGTGTGGAGATCCTGGGAGTTACATCGTGCCTGCTGACCTTGGGGGTCTGAACCTTTTACAGAGCAGGTACTTGGAGAAGCCGATGGAAATTGCCCGCATTGTGGCTCGCTGCCTGTGGGAAGAGTCCCGGCTCCTCCAGACAGCTGCCACCGCAGCCCAGGTCAGTGGTCCTGGGGCCACCATCCCCCTGCCCAGCAGTGCTGTGGGTGTTTGGGGCTGTAGGGAAGCTGCTTTCTAAAGCTCCTCACTTGCTCCTTCCCTAATGAAAGCTGCTTTGATGGTCCTGAGGTGGCTTTTGTTAGTGAGGGCTAGAGACCCTCCCTTCAAAACCTCCTCTGGCTCGAGGGGAGGTCCCTGGGTCGTGGCCCTGTTCTGACGCCCTCCTTGTCCCCTCTGCAGCAAGGGGGACAGGCAACACACCCGACAGCAGCGGTAGTGACCGAAAAGCAGCAGATGCTGGAGCAGCATCTGCAGGACGTGAGGAAGAGGGTGCAGGTATGTGTGCTGCCTGGGCACCTTCGCCTTTCCCTGCCGCGGGGGTTTAGTGCTTTAATAAACCCACATCTCTTTCCTTGCAGGATCTGGAGCAGAAGATGAAAGTGGTGGAGAATCTCCAGGATGACTTTGATTTTAACTACAAGACTTTAAAAAGCCAAGGAGGTAATGGAAGCTCATTAGTGTCTGGCAAGCCAAAGTGTGTTCCTGCGAGGGAACTTGCTGCAGGGCACGTTCCAGCCCTCCCAGAGCCTCCTCCCAGAGCAGAAGGGTGGCTTAGGCTCAGGGCATTTGCATGGCGATTGGAGAAACCTCCCCTTTTGTTTCTGCCGCCGATGCTGCCTCCAGGGGAGCTAAACCAGAGCTCTGCCTGGGAGCAGGGAGATGTGTGTGGAGGTGAAGTGCTGCTGTGCGTGCAGGGAAGCCAGCGAGGGGCTTGTGAGATTGCTGCTTAACCAAACTATCGGCAGCTTTCTGGGGCACCCGCTCCTCTGTGGTGGAATTCTGTTGTGTGATGCCTGGGAGGGTGAGAGGAGTCTGTGTGCCTGGCTGAAACTTTCTCACCTCTGCACAGACATGCAGGATCTGAATGGAAACAATCAGTCGGTGACCCGGCAAAAAATGCAGCAGCTGGAACAGATGCTGACGGCGCTGGACCAGATGCGAAGGGTACGTGGTGCAGCAGTGCCCTGCTGGGTATGAGCTCGGTGTTCTGCGTGACCAGACCGCGCTGGGAGCGCAGCCCTGCGCCGCTTCTTTCTTGTCTGCGAATGTGAAACTTGCACGTCTCGGAGGGCGCTGAAGGTTCTGCTTTCTTTTCTGACAGGGCATTGTGAGCGAGCTGGCTGGGCTGTTGTCAGCCATGGAGTATGTGCAGAAGATGCTGGCGGATGAGGAACTGGCAGACTGGAAGAGGCGGCAGCAGATCGCCTGCATTGGCGGCCCGCCGAATATCTGCTTAGACCGGCTGGAGAACTGGTAGGAGCTGGCTGGGGGCTGCATCGGTCCCTAGAGGGGTGGCATCAGACACCTGCAGTGGAGATGAGCTCTTTGCCTCTGGAAATGTCCTTGCCAAATGGCTCCCAATGCTGCGAGTGCAAATGTAATCCACCAGTTGGACTGGTCCTCGGTAGCGGGCACTGGTGCTGGAATGATTACCCCAGCCGGTGGGGTTTGGAGGCTGCTGTGAGAAGTTCTTGTTCTTCCTGTGCCTCTGCAGAACTTGGGCACGTGCAGGTTTCTTTTGTAACGTGGCCTGGAAACATGCACTGGGTTGGGAGCTACAGGCACGTTCTGTTCTCTGCTGGTTTGGTATGGAGAGCAGCGTCCTCTCCCCACAGATAGGGGAGGAGGAGACTCTGCGGGCTGGGACTGCGCGGGGCTTGGCAGCCAGAGCTGACGCTGGTTCTCCCTCCTCCCCCAGGATAACCTCGCTTGCTGAATCGCAGCTACAGACCCGGCAGCAGATCAAGAAATTGGAAGAACTGCAGCAGAAAGTGTCCTACAAGGGCGACCCGATTGTCCAACACCGGCCCATGCTGGAGGAGCGGATTGTGGAGCTGTTCAGGAACCTGATGAAAAGGTGCCAGGGGCTGGGAGGGTCCATGGGCAGTGCCCTGGTCACCGGGGTGGGCAGTGAGGGTGCTGGGCCAGGCCTGAGGTTTGACTGAGGTGCTTGTGCCTTTGCCCTGCAGCGCTTTCGTCGTGGAGAGGCAGCCCTGCATGCCCATGCACCCCGACCGGCCCCTGGTCATCAAAACCGGCGTGCAGTTCACCACCAAAGTCAGGTAGGTAGGTCGCTGTGCCACGGACCAGGGAAGGCGCAGCAGGATCACTCTCCAAAGGATGATGATGGTGTGGATCCAGTCTCTGGCTTGCCTGGGGAGTGCTGGTGCTGGGAAGGGATGAATCCCAGCAAGCTGGCCAGGCTGGAGTGTCACCCATATGACTCGGTGTGCAGACGGTGGCTGCTGGCTGGGGCTCTGCCGCGTTCCGGGAGGCAGCCGGGGTTCTGGTAAATCCCACTGCGGAGGCGGGCGGCAGGAAGCATCAGCATGTCCCTGGCCAGCTGCCTCTCAGCTGGCCCATGTTCCCCGCCAGCCTCCGGAGAATGGCTGCTCCGACACCAGGCTCTGCCAGAGCATCCTCCATCGCCCAGCTGTGCCCCCACTGCCCCCTTGGTGTGTGCCCCGCGCGGTGCGGAGGGTGTTTGTTCAGAGCAGTGTCTGCCTGGTGTGGGCAGTCAGCTGCCAAAATGAACCCCCCCGGGGTGCTGAGGGCAGGATCAGCACCTCCCTGGCTCTGGGGACGGGTGTCAGGGCTGGCACGTCACAGGCCTGTGTGCAGAGGGCTCAGGGTGCCCGAGGAGCTGGGTGATGCCCGTCCCCATCACTTTGGTGTGACGTGTGGGGGTGCGCAGCGCCGCTGCCCCTCCGGCCGTTCTGCTCTGTGCTGTGGTGGCCGCTGTTGTGCGCAGGGAGTTCATGCTCTCTCTGCTGACTCTTTGCAGGTTGTTGGTCAAATTTCCAGAGCTGAACTATCAGCTGAAAATCAAAGTCTGCATTGACAAGTGAGTCCCGTGCTCTGATCCCAGCACGCTGGGTGGGGTCACTGGGGTGGGACTCGTTCCTGCTGCTGTTGGGCCAGGCTCCGTCCCTGTGCTGGGGACCAGCGTCACCCCCAGTTGAAGGGGAGGGTGCAGGATGGTGCTGGGTCCCCAGAGTTCATTCCTATGTTGAGGGACAGCCTGGGGGGCTTGTGGGATTCAGTGTCGTGATGCAGCCACCACACACGCTAGCTTGTCAGCCTCGGGGTGGGAAGGCCGTGGCCATGACCAAGTGTCTCTCCTCTTTCCCAGGGACTCCGGGGACGTTGCAGCACTTCGGGGGTAAGTGCAGTGTTGCTTGGGTTTTTCTTTTTATTGCTTCTGCTTTTAATTCTGGCAAACATCCTACTGCACCTTCGCCCTGGGAGGACCCCATCAACTACGCTCTGTCTTTCCTCTTTCGAGGTCCCGGAAGTTTAACATCCTGGGGACAAACACCAAGGTCATGAACATGGAGGAGTCCAACAATGGCAGCCTCTCGGCAGAGTTCAAGCACCTGGTAGGTACCGTGAGCTCTTGGGCTGCTCCGGTTCAGCCGTGTCCTGTCACGGTGTCACTTCAGCCCGTCCCTTCTCTCTGCAGACCCTGCGGGAGCAGCGCTGTGGCAACGGAGGCAGAGCCAACTGCGATGTAAGTGCTGGGGGCCCTTTGCCGGCAGCCGCGCTCCCTGCCCAGCCGCTGGGCTGGAGGGGCAGCGGGAGCCCTGCCCGGGGCTGTCCGCGGGCACCCTCTGGCCTGTTGGCAGCTGCTAGAGCAGTGGTGTTGGGGCTGAGAGCAGGGGTCTCCTGCGTGCTTACTGAGGCCTCTTCCACCCTAGGCCTCACTGATAGTCACCGAGGAGCTGCACCTCATCACCTTCGAGACAGAGGTGTATCACCAGGGGCTGAAGATCGACCTGGAGGTGAGCTGAGGGTTCTTACCTCTTGCTGCCGTGGGCCTGGGTGCAGAGGAGCCCTGGAAGATGCCCCAGCCTCTGGTCACACCCTGTCTTTGCAGACCCACTCGCTGCCGGTGGTGGTCATCTCCAACATCTGCCAGATGCCCAACGCCTGGGCATCCATCCTGTGGTACAACATGCTGACCAACAACCCCAAGGTAGGTCCCAGCTGTGGGGGCAGCTGGCAGAGCAGCAGCGCAGGCTTTAGGACCAGAGTGTCCCAGCAGGCAGGGAGGGGGAAGCTGTGGCCTGGGAGCAGCTCTGGGGCAGGACCTGCCCCTGCTTCTGTCCTGTGTCCTGCTCAGGGCTGTTTTCTTTTGTGCAGAACGTGAACTTCTTCACCAAGCCTCCCATCGGGACCTGGGACCAGGTGGCAGAGGTGCTGAGCTGGCAGTTCTCCTCTACCACCAAGCGTGGCCTCAGCATCGAGCAGCTGACAACACTGGCAGAAAAGCTTCTGGGTGAGTCAGTGCGGGCGTCCTGCCCGTCCCCGCCGTCCCTTGGGGCTGCTCCTGTCTAAGTGCAACACAGGAGCGGGATCGTGGGGTTTGGGAGGGGAGCTGTCTCTTCCAGTTGCTTGGTTTTCTCCAAACACCACAAACCTCGGGTTGCTCCCTGGGAACGGTGTCTTTGGAAGAACAGCTCTAGCTAAATGTTGCTGCTCCTGTTCTCTGCCAGGGCCTGGTGTGAATTATTCCGGCTGCCAGATCACCTGGGCCAAGTTCTGCAAGGTACAGCTCCTGCTCTTCCCCCAGCACCTTCCCTCGGCTGTTCCCTTCCTCCCAGCCATGCTCAGAGCCTCTCTCTCCTCCTCCTCAGGAGAACATGGCTGGCAAAGGCTTCTCTTTCTGGGTCTGGCTGGACAACATCATTGACTTGGTGAAAAAGTACATCCTGGCTCTGTGGAATGAAGGGTGAGCCTCAGGCTGGCCTCAGTCCCTTGGGTGGACTGGGCCTTGGGAGGGGTCCTGTAAGTCCTGCCCTGGTGGAGCAGGGGCAGGTGGGCTCTCCTGGGATGCTTTTTCTGTCCAGGCCCTGGTTTAGAGTGAAAACCCACTTGGAAATCCTTAAAATCTCAGTGGCTAGGCCAGGTCCTGCTGCCGCTTGTGCAGAGCTGATGGGGTTTGTGTCCTGGAATATCCTGACCCAGCCTTGCTCTCCTCGCTGCTGCTGCCCAGGTACATCATGGGGTTCATCAGCAAGGAGCGGGAGCGAGCCATCCTGAGCACCAAGCCTCCAGGGACCTTCCTGCTGCGGTTCAGCGAGAGCAGCAAGGAAGGTGGCATCACCTTCACGTGGGTGGAGAAGGACATCAGCGGTACGTGGCTCTCCCCATTGCTGCCCCGGGTGCGGTGCCTGGCTCAGACAGCGTTTCTGGCTCTGGGGGGGCTTGGGACCCCCTGATAAGATGCTCGATCCTTGTCCCTGTCCTGACAAGCCCTCTGCCCAGACTAACTCTCTGAGCCTGGGTGCCCTTCGCTGCTCTCTGCCTCCGGGGTGTCCCTGCCCACATGCCGCATTTTTCCAAGGCGCTGAGTGGCCTCCCCGTGCTCTGCTGGGTGCCTGGGGGCTGGGCACGGCCCCAGGCCCATCTTGTCCCTGCTGCTCCCGGGGTGTCTGGGGAAGGCCCGGCCTTTGCCCGAGGAGTGCGGGTGCCCTGCCCCGTGTCAGGAGTCTCCTTGTGCAGGGAAGACCCAGATCCAGTCTGTGGAGCCTTACACCAAGCAGCAGCTGAACAACATGTCATTTGCGGAGATCATCATGGGCTACAAAATCATGGATGCCACCAACATCCTGGTGTCCCCCCTGGTGTACCTGTACCCGGACATCCCCAAGGAGGAGGCGTTTGGGAAGTACTGCCGCTCCGAGAGCCAGGAGCACTCTGAAGCTACCGACTCAGGTAGTCGTTGACTTTCTGTGCTCCAGCTCCTGTGTCATGGGGAGGCTCCGGGGACAGCAGTGGTGGAAGAGCTGTTGCCAGCCAGGAATCCTGAGGGCACAGCCACGTCGTGGGCAGGGTCCCGTGGGGTGCAGGGGGCAAGGGCTGAGCCGGGGCTGGGGGGTAGGCGCTGGTGGTGGGACGAGCAGGTTCCTTCTCCATGGCTGGTGACAGGCTCCTCTCTGCTCCTCTGCAGGTGCTGCTCCATATCTGAAGACCAAGTTCATCTGTGTCACCCCGTGAGTGTTCCTGGTGGTGTCCGTGTGTGCTGGGGGAGTCAGCCTCCCTTGAGGGAGGGTTTCCTTCCTGCCACTGCCTGGACCCTGGGCAGGAGGGGACCGTGGGGCGAGCCAGGCTCGCTCTGCCCTGACCGCAGCCTGTTCCTCCCTTCCCTGGGGCCCCTTTCCTCTGGAGAGCTCTGGGATGGGCTGGGCTGTGCCCTGGGGCCCGGCGGGGGAGCCGGGGGTGTCTGAGCTCTGCCCAGCCCTGATCCGGAGCTTTCTGTGCTCTTCCCTTCCTCCCGGACAGCACCTCCTTCAGCAACACCATTGACCTGCCCATGTCCCCGCGCACCCTGGACTCGCTCATGCAGTTCGGCAACAACAGCGAGGGCGCGGAGGCCAACGCAGGAGGGCAGTTTGGTGAGTCCGGGGGGTTGCGGCACCCCGGGGGGGTCCTGGCCGTAGCCGCGTGTGGGCTCGGTGACCCTCGGCTGTGTCTCTCCGCAGAGTCACTGACCTTCGACATGGAGCTGACCCCGGAATGTGCCTCCTCCCCGATGTGAGGTGCTCCGCCGGTGCTGGGGCCCTCCCAGGACTCGGCCTCTCGCCTCCGGAGAGCTCCCCGCTCCCACCCGGCTCCGTCCTGGCCGGTCTGGGGGCTCCTCGCCACCGATTCCTTGTTTGACCCAAACCAACACCCCCTGTTCCCGGGCGCTGCCGCTCGTCTCTTTAGGGGAGGGGGGATGAACCTTTTTCTATTTCCTTCCGTAACAGTTTTTTATTCTTGTTTTGCTCATTCAAGTGCCTATTAGCCTCCGATCGCAGCCTCAGTTCTTACGAGCGCTTCTGCAGCCCCCGTTGTGCTGCCCGCTGTTGAACGCTGCTTTCCTGACTGCCAGAGCCCAGAAGCCAGGGAAGATCTTGTGAGCCCGGATTCGCTGCTGGGTGCCTGCAGGGGATCGTCTGGTCCTGGCCCCAGCTCACAGGGACCAAGGGGTCTCCTCTCCCCACCTTTGGCCCTGCCCATGGCCGGGGGGACGAGCGCAGGGCTGGGCGCAGGTTCTGGTGCTGCCTGTGCTCACCACCAGCCTCCAGCAGTGCCGGGGCTCGGGCAGGGCCAGGCACTGGCGTGTCCCCACACCCGAGCCTGCATCGAATGCCTGCATCTTGGGTCTGTTCTGGGACCCGGCTCTAACCACAGAGGCTGCCCTGGCCATGGCTCGTGCCCTGCCAGGCTGGTGCTGGGAGCGTGGCTCTGCCTCCCTCCTGTGCAGAATTAGACCCCTTGGGTCCCTGGGGAGGCTGCTGGGTCCAGCGTGACCTGCAGTGGCTGGAGACCTGGCCCTTTTCCCTCTAGTAGGGCTTGTGATGACCCAGGCAGCAGGTTTGCAGCTTCGTGGGGGCTTTGCGTGGCTTTTTCTTGGAGGTTGGCTGTGGCTGTCGAGGTAGGAGGTGGCAAGAGTTGAAGGGAGCAGGATGTACGTAGGGAGGGGAATCTGCTGTTGGCCAGCGCTCGACGGAGATGTGGGTGTTGCAAAGGGCAAGTTTCCTGCTTGCGAGGTCAAGGAAAGGTGGAAGCCGCTGGCCGATGGTTGTGGTTCTGTGCTTACCGAAATGGGGGGAGCCCTCCTGCCCGTTCTGTGCAGGGGCTGGACACCAATAGGCAAGGAAGGGGAGGGAGAGCTGCCTGCCCCCTCAGCCTCGGCACTGGGGCCCCAGGTACCGTCAGCGGGGAAGAGTCTCACGAGGCACCAGCCTTGGGCTTCACGGGTGAAGGGTGGAGAGGCCCTGGGTGGAGAGGAACCCTCCCTCGTGCACCAGCGATGCTGCTGTGGCACAGGGTGGACGCAGCGTGTGACTGTGGCTCTTCTGCCCCGTGAATACCGTGGGGTGTCCCCGAGCCCCCAGCTGCATCGCAGGGAGCAGGCAGGGGAAGGGAGAGGGGCCGCGGGCGCGGAGCAGACCCTCGCTCTGCGCGGGCAGGAGCTGTGGCCAGCCCTGGGGACAGGAATGCCCTTGGACGTCGGGAGGTGCGGGGCCCTTTGCCCCCATGCTCACACGGAGCTGCCTCCAGCTGCAGTCACTGTGGCCCCAGGCAGCGTTCAATACTGTAAAAAATTTTATTTTCTTGTACATTTTATTGCTGTATCTACAGGCTTTAACTTTCTCCAAAATAAAGGCTCTGAAGCGCCGTGTGCCGGGGGTGTGCGTTGAGCTGTCTGCCCGCAGCGCCTGCCTTGCCCCGCTCCAGGAACTGGGGCCTCAGCGAGACGCCGGCCCTGACGCCAGCGCTGCGGTTTGTTTGGCACAAACCCGCTTGCCCCGGTGCTCCCGGTGCTGCCAGCACCTGGCCCGTGCCCCTGCCCGGCACGCGTGGGCACGCTGCTCTTGACCACCCGCCTTCTCGGTCACAGCAGGGCCCTTGCTGGGGTGCAGGGCGATGCCAGGGGGGTTGTTGGGGTATCGCAGCCCCCACCTCCTTTCTGCCTGCGACTGGGGCTCCTCCGCTTGCGTAAAGGAAACTCGGTGCCAGCGTGGGAGGCCGTGGCTGTGCCGAGGCCCTGCTCTGGCTGCTCCCTGCCCTGGGGCTGCATCAGGACCCTGGGGCCCTGCCTCTGCCCAGGCCTCAGTGGGCTCAGGGTTGGGGGGTGACTCCCCACCACCCCTCTCCTCAGGCTGGGTCCGGGGGCTGAGTGAGGGGTGGCTGCCTGGGAGCCCGGCAGGGACTTGCCCCCCTGCCCAGGGCTGCAGCCTGGCCCTGCGCTCCTGGGGGGACCTATGGGAGCCCCCAGCCTCACCCCTCACTGCTGTGCCAGGGCTGAGGCCAGCGGGTGCAAGGCTCTGCAGGGAGCGGTGCTGCCCCTGGGGCACCCAGCGCTTGCCACCTGCACCAGGATCACTGCAGGCTTCGAGCTCTGATGAGACCAAGAGGGAGGGATTATTGCTTTGTCCGAGCAGGATTAGCAGGGGGATTTTTCAGGCAGGTCGTGGTCAATAAATCCCTTGTAGCCCCTGTGGAACTGGCTGTGCTGGAGCTGGCCCTGAAGCCTCTTGTACCCTCCCAAGGCCCTGGAGCATCTTAGTCCAGCTTGAGGTAAAGGCTGAGGCCGTCACCATCTCTGTTCTGGGAACACCCCCCCAGGACTCTCCCTTTTCACCAGGGCTCTGCCCGGAGCCCCCAGACCCATTCCTGCCCCCGAGGCAGCTGCAGGGCATCGTGTGCCCACTCCCGGCAGCACAGCCGCGTTCTGTGCGGTGGCTCACACAGGAACAGGGCCCAGCCCCAGGGACCCCTCCACCTCCTTCCCTGGTGCTTCCCACCTTCCCTCTGCCAGCTGCAGGCTGGGGTGGAAAACCCCAGAACAGGGAATTTTCTTGCCGATATGCAAACTCTGGGGTTGCCGTAACCGTTTGCTGTCAGGAATGCCGCATCCCCTCCTGCGCTCCTGCAGATCAGTGGTTTCTTTTCTCCCTGCTCCATCCCTGTTGGAACCTGCCCCGCTCCCCGCGTTAGCCGGGGGGGCTTGGCCCTTCGCTAAGGGGGTTAATTGGCCGCCGATCTCATTCCGGGGGCTGCTCTGGTGAATGCTCCATTGGCAGCACGGTTGGCAAGTGCCACAGCCAACTGCAGCAGGAGAAAGCTCCTGGGGAAGGTCCCTGTGCTGGGCTGGAACCTGGGGGGCAGCCGGGGTGAGTGGCACTTGGCAGCACCCCCTGGTGCCCCCTCCTACTGCCCTGGCCGCCCCTGGGGGGTTGCAGCTTGTGCAGGGCCGGTCTCCCCCGCTTTGTCCCAGGGCTGGGCGCTGCGGGACGGCGGGCACTGGGAATGGGGTCGCTTGTGGCTCCGAAAGGAGGTCACGGGGGTGTCTCTCTCCCCAGTGCCGGGGCCACCCCCAGCAGCACGGCGTCTGAGCCAAACGTGCCACGGGATTAGGGGTTTCCAAATGCAGATAAGCTGCTTGGGACGCAGACACTTGCGTGACGGGGATGGGGTGGCCCCACAGGGACTGACAGCCACCTGCCAGGGCGGCCTGTGCCACGGGGAGCCCAGAGCCAGCAGCTCTCGTGGGGCTGAGCCCCAGGGTCCCGACAGTCCCGTGTCCACCCTGTGCAGTATTGACAGTTCCCTGGGGATAAACCCGCAGACGGGGGTTAGCGAGGCCGTGGCACAGTCGCTATTCCTGTGGTCAAGTGACTGAACCAGCAGCACTGCCAGGGGGGGTGAGAGGCAGAGACTCCCGGGGTTCAGCCACCTCCTGCCTGGGGAGGTGTGAGGGGCTCCCCTTCTCCATCCCCCCGGGCACTGTGCGGGGGCTTTCTGCAGGGACACAGCTCTGAGCACCCACGGTGCTGATCTGCTCTGCAGGGAACCGGTGTCAGTGCAGCCGGGGCTGTGCCCCATGGCAGTGCCCCATGGCCGTGCCCGTCTGTGGGGCTGCAGCAGTGCTGGGGTTGCCCGGCCCATGTGCGGGCAGAGGCACCGAGCACCCCGCTCCCCGCCTGCTCTTGCAATGACCCCAGCGGCTACGATGAGGCCGGGAAACCACAAACCTCCCCCTCACCCAGCCCAGTGCCAGGGCAGCCGCCCCGGCAGGTGCCAGCCCCCCGCTCCCCTCACCTACCGCAGGCTGTGTGTGCCCCGAGCTCGGCTCCCACTCAGCCCCTCGCACCCATCGTTCGCGTCTCCAAGTCGTGGCATATTCAGGGGGCAGGGGCAGAGGCAAATCCTCTGCAGCTGGGGATGCCCCTTAGAAGCCGCTCCTGGCACCCCGCTGCTCCCGTTTGCCCATGGTTCTGCTGGGTACCGGTGCCAGATGATGGTGAGCATGTGGGTGGCATGAAGGCCCCAGGCAGTGCAGAGGGTCAGTGCCTGCCCTGGCTCCAGCTCCTGCCATCCCCCTGTGCCAGCCTGGCTGTGCGGCCGTGCCCAGCCCCGAGCTCGCAGCCCCGCGGAGCTCAGGCAGGGCTGGCTGCTGCTCTGTACCTGCCGCTTTGCCAGGGGAGATGCGTGTGGTGGTCTCCTCCTCTGTCCTTCCTCTGCCCAGTCATGTGCTGCTGCCAAGGTGGGACGTGGAGCGAGCAGCAGGATGGCTACTCTACTCCAAGTGCCCATCTAAGCCTCCTCCTTGTCACGACCTCATTGAGGGTGGCTTTGAGCTGAGCTGCAGAGCGCAGGCCACCGCTGCCCAAGCCAAACACCATCCCTGCCTCTCAATGCTCTTAAAACAACAGTCAAATATTGCATCAAGATCAAACTTTAACACACAGCAGAGCTGAGCCAAGCGAGGTCTCAGTGATGGTGCCCGCTGCCAGGTGTGGCACAGGTCAGACCCAGAGCTCCAGCAGAGCACGGTCCCCAAGTGCCACCATCTGCCAGCCCTGCCAGCAGCTGCTGTGGCAGAGGGACACGACCTGCCTGTTCTCCTGCCTGACTCTGAGCGCGGCATTTGGCTGTGCCTGCGCCAGCGCCAAGGTCTTGCCCAGCCCCATGTCGGGGTAAAGGGCCCTGGGCTGGACCCTCTGCAGCTCCTACCATCCCCATGGACCAACTCCACTTCCTGGCTCGGCTGTTCGGGAGGCTGCTGGGGTTTAGCCAAAATCACTTTCAGAGCCCTGCATGCTCTGAGCTGCCAGCCCACTGTGGGACAGCTCCTTGGGTGGTTTTTTTTTCCCCTATTTTTCTTTCAGAGGTGTCAATTCCTTGGTGCCATCAGCACAAAGCCTGGGAATGAGCAGGGCTGGGTGCCCTCTGCATCCCTCTGCCTTCCTCCCAGCACATCAGCTCTGCTGGAAGCCTACCAGTGAGCTGACCCTCCTCACTGTCCCTGGAGCCAGGCACCTGCTTGGACCTCAGGAGCCAGACCCCACGGGCAGTGCCCCACAGCAGCCCCCACCTCACCCTGCTGCCATCCAGGACGCAGCGGCCGACTTTCCCCTTGGAGCTGCTCAGTTGCCATCTCGGGGGCAGCGCCCGGCCCTGGGGGGCCTCAGGGCTGCTCTCGCTTTTGGGTTCCTGCTTTTGCTCCCCTCCTGCTTCCTCCTCGGCCCAGCTGCCAGTTCCCGTTCCCGCTGCTTGGCGTGACCCTGGCCCATGCTCGGCCATGCACCGGAGGGCAGGGATCCCAGCTCTGCCCGCAGGAGCACCGTGGGGCCGTGGTCCCGTGGGGCAGCTGCGATGCTATGTGGTCCTAGTCCCGGTGCAGCCATCGCTGAACCGGGCTGACCTGCAGCCGTGTTTATGGCAGGAGCTGGCTGGGACCGAGCGGTTACTGTGGCAACCTGGACCTTGCCGAGCGCAGGGATGCGCGGCTGCACTGGCACAGGGTGGGGAGCCAACCGCTGCCCCGGTGCCCCCGCTCCTGATGCCCCCCAGTCAGCTCTGACCCAGGACTGGCCACGAGATGCTCAAGCCCTCGGTCCCAGCTGGGCTGTGGGTGCTGGCTGGGCCCCCCGTGCCCTCCTGGGGTGCAGCAGCACTCACAGGCTGGTGGGGGGCTCCAGTTCCCACCACAGACCCAGAGGGGCTGTTACTGCCCCACATTTTCCAGTTGGCAGAAACCTGGGTGTTTTTTCTGGGCTGGATGGAGGATGTGCGGGAACAAAGAGCCTTTGCCCAGGTAACAACGTTCGTTGGCTGCCAAGACCAAGCGTTTGCCGGGGTTGTTCCCAGCCGTATCCGAGTGGCTGGAAGCAGAGGTTTCCTGTGGAAATTCTCCCTCAGACAAAATGCCATTTCCTAGGTTTTAGCTGGAGCAGATCCTTCCTGCTGGCACAAGACACCACGGGCTGAGCCTTGCTGGTGATGGGCTTCCTGGGTGCCCCTGCTCGCCCCTGCCCGACGGCCCAACTGCACGCTGCCCATGGGCTGACTGGGCTCTGGCAGGTCTGTGCTGCCCGCTCTGTCCCCTGGCAGGTCTGTGCTGCCCGCTCTGTCCCCTGGCCAGCTGCTGGCCCAGCTCCCCACAGCCTGTAGGACCTGTAGGACCAATGTCACTGTCCCCAGGGTTTTTCATCTTCTCCCTCCTGGCAGGGTCAGACCCCGTGGAGCCCATCCGGGCTGGTCTCTGATGGGATCTCCCTTCACATCCCTCGGCCACAGCAGAAATAGCCTGGCCAGCTCCAGGCTGACCTGTCTGCGTCACGCCCAGGTCCCGAGGGATGACAGGGCCATCCTGGCATGGGTCCGCCATTCCCTGCACCCAGTGGCCGCCCCGGCTTTGGCAGCACTGGGTGGATTTATGGCCCATGTCAGAGAAATCGGGACATGCTGTGCCTGGGCACCAGGACAGCACCTCCTCTGGGGTTAGGGGTGGACCCATAGCTGCGCTGGGAAGCGGGGCCACAAGGGAACGGCCTCAGCTCTTTGCTGCTGCTCAGGGTGCTCCTGCCCGCTCTGCTCTGCAGACGCTGCTGGGGGTGAGGAGCTGGGGACGGCGCTGGCCAGAGACCTGGGACCTGTGGCGTGGGGGGAAGGCTGCAGCTCGCTGAGCTCGCGTGGCCGAGCCCATGACGTGATTCCTGCACCCGGAGCAGAAGGGGCTCGGGGCTGTGGGGGTGGGCAGGAGGGTGCTGTGCTGTGGCTGCAGGGCTGCGGTGCCAGCACAGCCCTGCTGAAGCTTTGCCCTCACTGCATTTGAAACCGGGTGGGAAAATATGAAGCTGTGACTAATTTGGGGATTCATCTGGTTTTCATTAGCTCGGCTGGATGATCACGACGGGGTTTTGTGGCCTCAGCACAGATCTGGGGCCATGTGGGACCCGAAGCAGGGATGGGTGGAAGCTGGATCTTCAACAAGACCTCCTGCTTCAGTGAGAAACTTGAGGAGATGGAGCAGGGGCTGCGTCCTGCCCACAGGTGACGTGGTCAGAGCACTCGCTCGGCTGAGCCCTGTGCCCAGCATGTCCCAGGAGCGGCAGAGAGGGATGTGGAGGAACCTTTCGGTACATGATGTGCCCTGAGGGCTTTGGGGCGGGGAGGCAACAACCAGCAGCCTTGGGACCTCTCCAGCGGCTGCCTAAATAAATGCTTCCACTCCTGAGAAATAATTAGGACCCTCGAGATGCCAGTTAGAGAAGAAGGCTGCTCTGCCTGTGCTCCTCGCGCTCCTGCTCCAAACACAGAGGCAATTTTCTAGGAAATCAATTACGAAGACCCATGCTCCCTCTCTCCCCTGAATGCGCAGCGTCACTCAGCATCCTGTTGAGCTCATCAGAGATGACAGCGTGTTTGGCCACAGCTCTGCCTGGACACTGTTTACCTTCCCAGAGGCTTTGTGAGACTTTGTGAGGACCAAGGCAAGAGAGATCCTGATGTGAGCAGGGACCCAGCAGTGCCAGGAGCTTGCTGGGGTTGTGACTGGGCTGAGGAGCTTTGCCGTGCTTGGTTGTCCAGACAATCCACCTTTCCTGCCCTGCCCGGTGTTGCCCATTAGATGCCCATTAGATGCTGGTGCACTGCCCCAGTGCCTGCTCTCCTGTGGCAGGGTCTGGCCACTCTGCACTGGAGCAGGGCCAGGCAAGGTGGCACAGGGGGGACACTGACTGTGCCCAGGAACACCTTCTGGTGTTTGCAGAGACCATCCCACCAGGACAGGTCCTGGGGCTGCCTGTCACTGGGAGGGTCTAATGTGGGCCCCTTGTCCCCAGGAGCCACCTCCAGTGCAGCTGCTGGGGCAGCACTGGGACAGAGCCAGGGCATCGCTGGGACATCACTGGGGCAGCTGCTCCCTCGGTCACTGCTGCAGCCGCCATTCCCTTGCTTCCTTCCTCCCTCCAGAAAGGGAGGATTTCCCTTGGGTACCATCCCCATCAGCCAGCTCAGAGTTTTCCTTGGGATCTGTTTGAAACAAAACTCTGATTTGATTGGATTCCATTCACCCCCCCGGCATGGAGCACTGTCCACTTTCTCTCCCATCACTAATTTCTTCCCCCTTTCTTTTTCTTTTGCCTACCAAAAAGGGGAGGGAGAAGGGAGGGAAGGGAAGAGGAAACAGAGGATGTTTTGTGCATGTCTTCAGCCCTCCTAGGCGCATGTGGCCGAGCAGGTCTCTGGCATGGGGAGTGCCGCGTCCCGGGGACCCTGCGGAGCTGCCTGGACCCGCTGTGCCCGGCCAGAGCCCAGCAGCTGCAGACGCTCTGTGTGACCTTGATTTTCTCGGCTGGAGCAGCCAGTGCCTGGATGACCGCGCCGGTGGGTTATATGGGCTGGGGATTGTGAAAGCCTTTTTTCCTCGTGATGCAACTTGCTGGAGCGGGAGCATCCCCAGCCAAGGCAGGGAGGGCAGTCCTGTCGCCTGTTTCGCCATTCCTTTCCTTTGTCTGAGTGGAAAAAGATGGTGTGGGAGATGCTGGTCCCACTCTGGGCACCCGTCCCTGGCTTGCTGGGGTCCCAGCTCACCTCCTGCGAGGTCTGGAGCACTGCGGGAGTGCTGGGAACAGCAGCCAGGACTCTGCTGGCAGCAGCTCCACAGCGATGTGTCAGCGTGTGCGCAACATGCATCCCGAGCGCAGGTGATGAAATGTTTGGTGGGAGCTGGGAGCTGCTGGGGCTGGAGCCTCTTGTTCCCCGGGGCTTCCCCGTTCCTCCCGGGATGCTCTGGGCACGTAGCGAGCGCTGGCAGGGAGGAGGTGAGCCAAAAAGCACCAGTTTGTGGCTGGTGTTTGCACGGGAGCAGGTGCTGGGGTGGGGCCTGCCCAGCCCACGGGTATTTATCTCACGGACACGTGGCTCTGGGCTCTTGGGGAGCTGGAGCTGGGGCAGGGCTGTTTGGGGGTGTCACTCTGCGCAGCAGAGCCCCGAAGGCTGTGGCACTCCAGGCAGCCTATGGCTTTGCCAGCTGGACAAGGGTCTCTGGGCATCTTGCTGTGGCCCCAGCTTTCGGGGCTCGCAGCGCTGTCCCCTGGGCTCGCTTCCCCACCAGCTCCCACGGCTGCACACTCCCGAAGGGAAAAGGAGGACTTCAATACACAAGAGATAAAAAAATGGTGAGGTGAGAACTTGGGACCGTGGTTTTATATAACTACCGAGCGACTGGCAGTTGCCGCCGCTTTAACTGTCCCGAGAACCACCCTGTCCCAGCAGAGGCACCGGAGCAAGCGGAGCTGAGCCGGTCTCTCCCAGCTTCCCAGGGCTGGCGCTGGGTGCTCACCTGCCCCGGGCAGGGCCACCCGTGCTTCTCCCAGGCCGGAGCAGGACGGTGCCCTGCACAGGCTGAATTTCCCTCCAGAGTTTTTTCAGGCCGCAGAAGATTAACTGGTAGCGAAAGTGAAAGCCCAGGAGTTCCCATGCGGCTGGCGAGAGCGCTCAGGCAGAAACGCGCACACCCAGTATTGCTTCCTGCGCGGCCGCCTCTCCCTGCCACCGGCAGCTGCCCGGGGTGCCCCGTCACTTGGGGTGCCCCACATCCCGGGGTGCCCGTGCTGCCCAGGAGGGGTTTGGTGAGGGTGGGCAGCTGTACAGGAGCCCTCAGGCTGGTTTTCTTGAGGCCGTTGCCATCTTTCCTGTTTGGGGGACCCCAGAGAAGCAGGTAACGCCTCGGGTCTCCTTACAGCTCACAGGGCACGTGGCAGCTTGGGAGAGGGGATGCAGAAATGCCCGCTCCTGTTCCCCGCTCCGCTGGTGCATGAGGCTGCGGCAGCGCTGGGGACCTCGGCCGTGCCAGGGCCTGCAGTGGGAGAGGGCGTCCGGATCCAAACGAGGAGCCAAGTTAATTCCACATGGGGGGCCCTGGTGCGGCCGCCGGCCGGAGCCAGCCGCGTGTGCGGTACCACAGCGGCGAGGGGACGGAACACCAGGGTCCCAGGTCTGGCACAGCGGGTCCTCGGCCAGAGCTGATAAAGCCCTTGGGCTCTGCGATGCCAGGCCAGCGCTCCGGCTGTGCCACTGCTCGAAGCGGGCCATGGTTCCGCCAGGCCAGCGGCCGGGTCTGCACCCGGTGCGGACACACCAGCTCAGGCGGCTGCTGCGCCGGGCGGGCACACGCCGGGGCTGTGGAAACCTGACGAGACCCTGTCATCGGGAGGTGCCCCGTGGCTGCCACGCTCATCCCCACCAGTCCCACCTTTTGGATGGGATCCAGCCTTTCGGAGGCTCCTCGCTCCCGGAGCTCCCCACACCGCTGGCCCAGCCCCAGCCGCCGCAGCAGCCCCGGCACCGCGGCCTTCGTGCCGGTCGCCCGCCATGTGCCCACGGCTGAGTTGCCAGGAGGAGGGAGCCGGCGGGAGCCGGGGCGATGGCGTTACTCATCCCGCACTTGATGGGATGCAGTTTCCTCTCCTCGACATCCTCACACCCAAACCGCGGCAGGGCCCACCGGGCTCCCA
>VZZY01019609.1:0-13929 GCA_013400335.1 Eurystomus gularis | reverse complement strand
TTACTGGGCTAATCGTAACAAAAAAAAGAATATACACTCTTTAGATATTGCAGTGATGGACGAGGGTAGAATTTCTCCTTGAGATCTTACCCCTGATAATTCTCAGTTGGCTTTTAATTGAGGATGTTTTATAATTTACAAGAGAACTTTTGGATGACTTTGTGTTCCCTCCCCCCTTTTATATCGTGGTTGTCCTCAGCAACAAGTGAAACCCGCAAGAGTGTGGAAAAAAAGCCGTGAGAGACATCCAGTGTTCTGATGGACAGGTTGCTTCACTTAGGTGACTACGTAGATGTCTTAAGATAGAATCATAGAATGGTTTGGGTTGGAAGGGACCTCAAAGATCATCTACTTCCAACCATGGGCAGGGACACCTCCCACTAGACCAGGTTGCTCAAAGCCCCGTCCAACCTGGCTTGAACACTTCTAAGGATGGGGTATCTACAGCTTCCCTGGGCAACATGCACCAGTGTCTCACCACCCTCAGAGTAAATAATGTCCTCCTAATGTCCAATCTAAATCTACCTTCCTCCAATTTCAAACTGTTACCCCTCGTCCTATCACTACAGGCCCTTGTAAAAAGTCCCTCCCCTGCCTTCTTCTAGGGCCCCTTCAGATACTGGTCATCCAAGAATAAATCTTAGAATATAATCAAAGAGGTTTAAGGGTATAATGATTCACTCTGTGGTGAATATTCAGATACTTCTGGATGGGACTGTGAAGGAAGACTCTGAGATAAAGAGTTGACAGTTGCCCACACTTTGATCGCACGGCATATAGGAATAAAACAAAATGGAGATACCCATCTTTTAAACTATGGCATCACCATTTGCTCACACTTGGAAGGTGCTTGGTAGTAGCTCTTCACCTTTTGAGACTCGGATTCTCACCTTCAACATCTATCACATGCTTTTGTGCCCAGTATTTGCTGAAAGAAGTTCCCTGGGTCAGTAGGATGGTGTGAAGTGTAAGCTGTTGTATTGCACCGTCGTCATCTCCTACCAGTGGGCAGTAGGATTTAAGTAGTTGCTTCTCCATAGTTAAAGCTCTACGCTACAAAGTGTGGGGGAAAAATGTGGATTCAAAGCCAAGAATTCTGGAGCTGTTGAGAGCACTGAGTTTGGAGCAATGATGGGGCCATCAGGGAGCCTGCAACACCCGCCTCAAGATTTTCAGGTCTCTTTGGGATTAGTCTTGTTGCTTTCTGTTGTTTGATGTTGCCTCCATGTTTGTTCATGCTGCTTTAAAAACACAGCAGAGAACGGTATGGACTTGCTCCATATCTGCGTCCTCTTCCAGGTACCTTGTGGCCGAGATTTTACTGAGAGCAGCCCTGAGTAGAAAGACTTGGGCGTGCTGGTTAATGAAAAGCTCAACGTGAGCCAGCAATGCGTGAGTGCAGCCCAGAAAGCCCCAACCATGTCCTGGGCTGCATCTGCTGTCCATGTCCTGTGGGCAGCAGATGGAGAGAGGTGATTCTGCCCCTCTGCTCTGCTCTGGTGGGACCCCACCTGGAGCATTGCATCCAGCTCTGGAGTCCTCAGCACAAGACGGACATGGACCTGTTGGAGTGGGACGAGGTGAGGGCTACAAAGATTATTAGAGTGCTGGAACACCTCTCCTACACAGGCTGAGAGAGTTTGGCTTTGTTCAGCCTGGAGAAGAGAAGGCTCCGAGGAGACCTTCTTACAGCCTTCCAGTATCTGAAGGGGCCTACAGGAAAGCTGGGGAGGACCTTCTTCCAAAGGCCTGTAGTGATAGGATGAGGAGTAATGGGTTCAAAGTGGAAGAGGGGAGATTTAGATTGAAAATTAGAAGGAAATTCTTCACTGTGAGGGTGGTGAGACACTGGCACAGGTTGCCCAGGGGGGTTGTGGATGCTCCATCCCTGGAGGTGTTCAGGGCCAGGCTGGATGGGGCCTTGAGCAACGTGGTCTAGTGGGAGGTGTCCCTGCCATGGCAGGGGGGTTGGAACGAGATGATCTTTAAGGTTCCTTCCAACCCAAACCATTCTCTGATTCAATGATCTGGGTATTTTTGTGGCTGCCGTTGCCGTGAGGCTGAGCTGAGGATTTGTTTTTTAAATAGCTCCTTTCCTGAGTTCAGAACTCGTTACTGATGGGCACAGCCAGATTTCAGGAGAGAGCGATAAAAAGGGCAAATCTTGAGGCAACGTCCCTCAGGAGCAGGGGACTGTGAGCGTTTTCGAGAGAGGAGGATGTAAAAGCGAGCGATGGAGGCTTCCAGCTGCCGAGCTGGTGCGGGGCGGGGAAGAACAAAGCCTCCGAGCTGACAAAGAAGTAAAGGACAAAAAATCTAGGAATTAACGTGGATAGGGACAAGATTATATTGCCCTTTCGGGATGAATTGGAAGAGCTTGAACGTGATGCAATAGGTGACAAAAAAGTCCAATGTGGGGAGTCAATGGGGACAATGGATGAGATGACTTTGCTGAGAACGCTTTGCCATTTAACCATCAAGAAAAGTTTCCCTTTGAACTTTATGTTAAAAATGCACTATCTTCTTTTCCTATTATAAGCTGCTGTTCCCTTTTAGGTGGCTCATTAATCCTCCTGAATCCCAGACCACAGCAAGATCTGCATTTTGATTTTCTTCCCCTTTTTTTTTTTTACCCCTTTAAAGAGCAATACAATTTAATTGTTCAATCCGGTTCCTGGAAGGCAGGCGTGTGACACTCTCTCGTCTGTGAAAGCCGCACAGTTTCTCCTCCTTGACAGCCTTATCCACAGGGATGATTTTTCTGGTGGCAGCAGGGGGAGGGTGGCTTGTTAGGAAACCTTTTTCCCTGAAAAGACCTTCAAAAGAAACATATGCATTAAAAAAAAGAAAGAAAGAAGTTATAAAAGTTTGGCTCACGCCAACTTTTAGAAATAAGGATTTCATTTAAATAGCCTTAACATGTGTGGAGATCAGAGCGATGCTTTGTCATTAACCTCTTTCATTGGGACTGAGGCGCACGTTACCCCTCGGTGGGAGAAAGGGACCTGCTGGAAGTGGTTTCCAGATGGAATTCTCATGTCTTGTTCCTCTGAAATAGGAGGGGGAAGACTTAGGCTGTGTATTTTTCCCTTGAAGCTGGACCCACAAGTCCTTTGACAGTTGTCATTAAAAAAAGAAAGGAAAAAAATAAGCAAGGCCAGGTTGGATGGGACTTTGAGCAACCTGGTCTAGCAGGAGGTGTCCCTGCCCATGGCAGGGGGGTTGGAACGAGGTGATCTTTGAGGTCTTTGGTGATCTTCCTGACTCGTGGATATCCTCGTGTGCGCGGCATTCGGGAGAGCTCCGAGGGCACGAGGCGTCTCGGCGGCAGCCGGTGGCTGATTGTTCCTAGCACGTGTTACTACTTTATCAAAGGTGGTGGGGGTTATAGGCTCCTTCTGGGTTTCTTTTCAGAGCCCCGTGGCCATCAGGAATTCAGGTAGCCGTGTTTTGTGCTCGCGGCGACTCAGTTTGGTTTATCAGTAGAAATGGGAAAAGGCTTTTTGCTACGCGGTGAAAACCTGAAGAGCCTCAAGGGTGCTGATCCGAATGGAAAATAGCGTCCGGCCTCTCTTATCTGGCCGCATTCGAGCCCTGGTGGTTCATATCAAGGTCAGCTTTGCTGGTGTGCTCCATCTGGGCCCTTTTTAAGAATGAAATGTGAAGTGCTTCCGAGCAGCTGTTGTTCCCGTGGATGTTCATGGGCTCCGTGTCTGCTCGGCACCTCTTAAAATTTGGGCTTGTTGTTTCGTTCACCCTGGAAGCTCAGCGCGCTTCAGCATTAATTCAACTTCTCGGCGTCTTGGCAGAGCAGGGTTTGTATTTGGATTCTCGCTGTGCAAGCTGGGATGATGCAGCAACCCGGCAAGGCCGATGGGAGCGGAATTAGTCGGAATCCTGGAGTCACCTTTCAAGCTTTTGTTAGATTGCGCTGGTTTGAGTCTGAACACGTTACGGTATTAACGGATATTCATACAATCATGGAATGCGTTGGATTGGACGGGACCTTCCAAGGTCATCTAGTCCAACCCCCCTGCAGGGACATCTCTAATAAGATCAGGTTGCTCAGAGCCCCATCAAGTATGGCCTTGAACGTCTCCATGGGGCCTCCACCACCTCTCTGGGCAACCTGGTCCAGTGCTCATATAAGTGTAACTCTAGTTATTGATATGAATGGTGGCTTGGGCTCACTGGACGCAGCTCAGGCGATGCTGCCGCGCAGTGCTGCTTGAGGAATCGCTGCCTGCAAGTGCTTTTGTGCCGTGCAACGGGATTGAGAATATTCCTGTATTGTCATTGTGGCTTTGGGCGTCTTCTTTTCATTGGTTTTGGGGTGTTTTTTGAGAAATTGTGTCCTCTCTGATGCTATGACTTGGGCATCTCGCCGAGGAGTTTCTGCCCCTGGAAGGTGGGGCAGTGCTTGTTGTACAAGCAAGGCAGAAAAAAATGTCCACGACTTCACAGGGCAAGTCCTTAATGGAACAACGAATGAAAATCATACCCCCAAGGAGTGTTCCCCCAGCTGCTTGGGCACGTTTTCTGTGCTGAACTGAAACAGCAAAAATTCTCTGCTTCTTCCTGGAGTTATTTAAGCCGTTCCAGTCCAGAACACCCCTGTGATGGAGGACACTTTTTTTACTTGATAAAAAATTTGCCTCAGTTCCCCTTGCTTCATTTTTCTTAAGGTTTAGTTCATCTGAGGTGATTTTTGATACCCAATACGAAGTACCAAACGTTGCTTCGTTTTCCAGTTGCAAGGACAAAGCTGTGATGTTGAGCAACACACCACAAGATCCCGGTATTCCTGAAGAGAATTCCCTTCTAGGGCTTGGGCTACAGCGTGGCGAGTCCCTATGACCTTAGGGACATCCGTGTTGTACCAACAGCAGAACCAGAGGAAGAACATTGCAGTTGCTCTTCTCCTGCAGTGAGTAGCAGAGCACTCTGTACATTTCATTTTGATACTCCAAAATGAAAATCTAATCACACAGAACCGCAGAGTCGTCTAGATTGGAGAAGACCTTTCAGATCATCGAGTCCAATCATTAACCCAGCACTGACAGGTCCTCAACTAAACCATGTCCCTCAGCGCTATGTCTATACCTCTTTTAAATCCCTCCAGGGATGTGGACTCCACCACTGCCCTGGGCAACCCATTCCGAGGTACAAGAGTCTCTTGTGGAATCTAAACATGCAACACTGGAAATACCTCGGATTTGGCCAGTAGAGATGTATAAGATTTCTTTTTTGCCAGCTAGCATGTGGTTGGGCACTGGAACAGACTGCCCAGGGAGGTGGTGGAGTCACCATCCCTGGAGGTGTTTAAAAAACGAGTAGATGTAGCACTTGAGGCCATGGTCTAGTGGGTAGAGAGATGTTGGGATGAAGGTTGGACTTGAGGATCCTGGTGGTCCTTTTCAACCATAATGATTCAATGATTCTATTCTTATCTGAATGTCCCTTAATATTGGCCACATGTTCATCTCCGGGGTTGCCGTGGGTGTCACTTGATGTTTAAACCTTGGCAGAATGACTCGGGTGTAACCGCTGGTGCTTACAAGTAACTAATTTCTTCAAGTTTAAAGGATCAAGCGTGGTCCAGTGAGTCTACAGAAGGGCTACAAAACTAGAGGTGTATCTCTGGTGTGGTCCTCATGTTTCCAGTGTCTCTCTGGGATTATTCAGTCTTCCTGAGCAGAACAACTTGGGAGGAGACAAGGGTGGACCAGCTTGGACGGGGCTTTGAGCAACCTGGTCTAGTGGGAGGTGTCCCTGCCATGACAGGGGTTTGGAACCAGATGATCTTTGAGGTCCCTTCCAACCCAAACCATTCTATGGTTCTGTGTTCACCTCTGGCAAAGCATGGTGAATCTGGCTGTGAAGCAAAGCTCTCTTGCCATGAGACTCCAGATACTGGATTCTTTTCTTAACCATATTTCTTATAAGTAGAACCTCCGAGGAATTTTTTTCTTTCTGGTCAGGTGATAAATCAAAAGCACCGAACATCCTTATGATGCAAATTTAAGATGGAAGAGCGGGTTTGGGTTACTCACCGCGACGCTCTTCATCGATTCTCGGCCCAAGCCTGACAATTTCTCACCATAAGGTTTCAAGTAATTAAGGGAATCAAAGCGAAACTCCGCTAATTAAGATTTTGACGCCAAGAAACGGCAGCGGAGGCAAACGCGATGTGATATGACAAGGGCACAATGTAAGGCCGGGTCCGGGGGACGACGCGGTTGTTTGTAGGTGCCTTGTTCCATTTGGCTTCACCAAAGGGCTGCCGGAGGGAGCCAGCTGCGTCCGCCGCTGACAAAAACCAACCCTGACGTTTCGGGTAATGAAAATTCCGTTCAGCACCTCTTAGAGCCGTGTATGATAATACGTTGTCAGTCAAGAGGCAGCGAGGAGAGGGGGGAGAAGGAATAGAATTCCTACCTGCTTATAGATGATGTGATGAGTGGACAATCCCACTTAAAAATACCCTGTAGAAAAGGACGGGGAATAAGCAGCCGAAGAAGTTACGCTGGGGAGGGGGAACCGGTTTGATGTTCCCCATCTCCTGTCACGCTGCTGCTTTGGTCTCCCCGTGATGCACGGGATCACAGTTGGCTTTGAGCTTGGGCTGGTGGGGCTGGAGGAGGGGGAGGAAGAAGAGGGGAGAGGCTTGCTTTTTTGTGGTTTGACAGTATTAATGCAATCATCTAGTTCAGACCTTGTAAGCCCACTTATTATTTCCTCTGCGTGTGTTTTTTCTGCTTTAGCGGATTAGCTGCACTGTCTCTTCAAAGGCTATCCAATCAAGGAGGGGTTATTAAAACCGGGGCGCTTTATGACTGAGAATTAATTAGAGCAGCATTTTCATGCAAAACATCCAATTTTTTGATTAGCAATGGAGCAGGGCCGCAATTAACACTCTAGGAAGCTTAAATTTCCAGCATTTTGATTCTCGGGGAAATGAGATTATCAAACCGGGGTCAGGCACTTGACAGCAAAAGGGGGATTATGTGTAAGAAAATAATTTGTTTCTTGATTTTGCCTTTGAGATTGTTATTCAAGCTACGGCAAATTCGGAGGGAGGTGAAAAGAGGAGGGAGATACCTTCAAATGGAAGCGGGAGAGACCCTTTGATTTGTTAGTGCCCTGCTTGCTGAGCAAGGAGCTTTCCCTGTCCTGGAGTTCCTGAGATCGCACTTTGCCTTCGACTTGGGTCAACAGAGGTTTCGAGGGGTTTGTCCACCTTCTGCAGTCGGTGTCTTTTCAGAATCCTGCAGTGTTTTTGTTGGTTTTTTTTTTAAAAACGTTCAAAATGTATCTATCCAGGGGAAGGAGGCAACACTGTTGTTTGACAGACACATCACTTTGTCTCACCGATGTGGCCTCGTGGCCAAAAGGCCAATGGTCTCCTGGGGTGCATGAAGAAGAGTGTGACCAGCAGGTCAAGGGAGGTTCTCCTCTCCTTCTACTCTGCCATAGTGAGGCCACCTCTGGAGCGTTGTGTCCAGTTCTGGGCTCTCCAGTTCAAGAGAGACAAGGGACTACTGAAGAGAGTCCAGCAGAGGCTGTGGAGATGCTGAGGGGCCTGGAGCATCTCTGTGCCCAGGAAAGGCTGAGAGCCCTGGGGCTGCTGAGCTGCAGAAGAGAAGCCTCAGAGGGGAGCTGATCAATGCTGAGCAAGAGCTCAAGGGCCCATGGGGGGCAAGAGGATGGGGCCAGACTCTTGTCAGTGGTGCCCAGCGCCAGGCCAAGGGGCAACGGGCACCAAGTGGAAGCCAGGAGGTTCCATGGGAGCAGGAGGAGAAAGTTGTTTGGTGTGAGGGTGTGGGAGCCTGGCCCAGGCTGCCCAGAGAGGTTGTGGAGTCTCCTTCTCTGGAGACATTCCAAAGGTGCCTGGACACGATCCTGGGCCCCCTGTTCTGGGTGAGCTGCTGGAGCAGGGGCTTGGACAAGATGATCTCCAGAGGTCCCACCCAAACCTCAGCACACTGGGGTTCTATGATTCCTTTAAGCAAGTATGTGACGTGTTTGTTTTTTTTAAACAATGTTTTTTGATCCATTGCTGGTGTCTGAGGACATCTGTTATTGGTTATAAAGACTGACCTTGGCCAGCCATCAGGGTCTGTGCTAAAGAAGCAGGGCATCTCTGTTGCTTCTCTGTTGGAGAACACCTAAGGGTCTGGGGGATTTACATCTCCAATTGTCTATCAGCTGGCTCCTTTTAAAAGGACCATGCAATTCTTTGTATTAAAACTTATTCTTGAGCAAAATTCCTCCTAAAAGCCAATATTGTGAATTTAATTGTTGTTAGCAGCCACGTTCTTGGTCCTGGGTCTTTCCTGGCAGTGCCTGCAGCTAGTTGTGGCAGCAGTCCCGTTATTAAGGCAGCTGACCCTTAGCTTGCACCTTCAATTTATCTTCACCGGTTGGACCTGATGTCTTGGCAACGCTCTCCAACCATAGCAATAGCTGATATTTGATTTGGGATCTCTGTTCAAGGCTTCTAAATAAGTCCATGGTCTTCATGTCAAGCTCCTCTTACTTTACTCTTTGACCCCATACACTGTTCTCCTTACTTCAGAGCTGAAGAACCTCTAGTAATCTCCTACGCAGGTTGTCAGATGCCACATGGTCCCTTTTTTAATATGAAAGCAAACCATATCAAGGCATCAAGGTGGTGTATCCACACGGGAGCTTCTCAAATAAAGCCTGAAAATCAAAGACGATGGAATCAGTTATGAGGTCTGTCATCGGCTTGGATTATCCATCTTCACCACACTCCTGCTACGCTAAGCTTCACTCCCCTATTTGATACGAGGAGGCACGTTGAAAAAAGTCCTAATTATATAAAATCATCCTACAAATGGATGCTCCAGTGTGTTGCTGGGAGGCTGCTCCAACCAGGCCTGGTTTGAGTTGTGTTGCTCCAGTGTGGGCAGAGAGACTCTCGGGTTTTCTGGGCTTTGCTGCGTCAGGTGCCTTGTTTGGAAAGCAGTCGTTAATTTTCAAGATACGTATTTACAGCTTCTTTTCAGCTTTGAGGTTGGGATTACTAAAGACTTAGAGGGCTTTGTGGTGAATTTACAAAGACATTGTGGAGTTATTTTGTATTATGCAGCTTTAAAAGAGAACAGGTAGAAAATGTTTATGCCTATGAACTATAATATCCTGGTTTGTATCAATTCCTAGAGGTTTCTCTTTCAGGAGGACTGGGCTTTTGGAGGTACTGAGCTGTCTCGTCTGGATTCAGGGAGATGTGCAAGTCCTGATACCCATTAAAATCGGGCTGTATGTTTTTATATGTTTGATATAAAGTAAAACTCAGTTCTGAGGGTGGTGAGACCCTGGCACAGGTTGCCCAGGGAAGCTGTGGAAGCTCCATCCCTGGAGGTGTTCCAAGGTCAGGTTGGATGGGGCTTTGAGCAACCTGGTCTAGTGGGAGGTGTCCCTGCCATGGCACGGGAGTTGGAACTAGATGATCTTTGAGGTCCCTTCCAACCCAAACCATTCTATGGCTCTATGATTCTAGTATCTAATTGGGTGTAACTTAACCTAATTGAACATCAAGTGATCTGAATTCAGGGGTGAATAAAACGGAGCATCGCTTTGTAATGTGACTTATCTGAACTGGAGAGTATCTTCTCTCCTTTTTTCCCTTGTATCATCCAACACACAGCTTCTCTGGGCTAGTCTGTGTGCAGTGTCAGGGTGTAAGATGTGTCCTAGGCTGGAATGGATAAATCCCACTCTCCTTTTCTGAAGGACAGTGGAAACATTTCATCACCCCAGCCAGCGGTAAAAGAACTGTGATCCACTCGAGCAGGTCCTCATTGTCCTGTGCTCTGAAATCACGTGCTCTGCCTTTCTCTTCATACGAGAGCTTCACACTTTCCTGGAATTTGTGCTTTTGTGTGAGTTCAGTAGTAAACCATTTATTTAAAACCATTCTGTCTCACTCTTGAGGATCAGGATTCTCTCGTTCAATATGAGCAGGTCTGGTTTCTGGCAATCTGCTCTGCTTTGAGGAGCAGTCATTGCTGCCGTGGTGGGAGGGTGCTGCAGTAACCTGAAAGAATGAAGAAGGGGTCCATAGGTTGTTAAGTGGACGGTACTGATGCTGTCTCTTCTAAAATTTTAGTCATCTGAAGCCAAAAATCCTATTTTTGAGCTCTGGTTTTCCTTCAGATATTATTTACTCCAGAGCCATTTCCTTGACTCGTTTAAGGAATGATTTTAGGTTGCTTCTGCGTTGTTTGCTACCAGGGCATTCCAGCACGCCCTTGGATTCCCAGGTTTAGAATCCCAGCATGGTGGGGGTTGGAAGGGACCTCTGGAGATCATCTCGTCCAACCCCCTGCTCCAGCTGGTCACCCAGAGCAGGGGGCCCAGGATCGTGTCCAGGCACCTTTGGAATCTCTCCAGGGAAGGAGACTCCACAACCTCTCTGGGCAGCCTGGGCCAGGCTCCCACACCCTCACACCAAACAACTTTCTCCTCCTGCTCCCATGGAACCTCCTGGCTTCCACTTGGTGCCCGTTGCCCCTTGTCCTGGCGCTGGGCACCACTGACAAGAGTCTGGCCCCATCCTCTTGCCCCCCATGGGCCCTTGAGCTCTTGCTCAGCATTGATCAGATCCCCTCTGAGGCTTCTCTTGTGCAGCTCAGCAGCCCCAGGGCTCTCAGCCTTTCCTGGGCACAGAGATGCTCCAGGCCCCTCAGCATCCTTGTAGCCTCCACTACTGGCCTCTCTCCAGTAGTTTCTTGCCTCTCTTGACCTGGGGAGCCCAGAACTGGACCCAGTTCTCCAGAGGTGGCTTCACTAGGGCAGAGTAGGGGGGGGAGGAGAACCTCCCTTGACCTCCACTCGATCTTCTCCACCTACCTTCTGTTAATGATAATAGTTTACAGCCATTTGAATTGGGTTTTGGTACTTGCTGAGTGCTGAGCAACACCGTAGAGTTGGGCTGGAAAACGCAAAAAAGAAAAAAAAACAGGAAATCCAGTGGGAATGTGGATTAACGGAATACAATTAACTGGTCAGAATTGGATCTGGTGAAGGCGCGTCCTTTAATCCTATTCTTCTGGGACCTGTAGTGACCAGGTTATCCGTATCCTTCAGTAGAAGACATACTTCTAGAAAGAGATTTATACAATAGATATGCTTCCTAGAATGACTACTTTGAAATAGCTGTGATGATGTTGTACGTATTTTTAAATTTTGTTTTAATCTGGCCTGTAAATGATCTAGAGTCTTAAAATGGTCGTAGGTGCTTATGTTTTATATTGAAATCTTGCTGATGTTTGGATTTTTCAGCAAGTTCTTATTTCGTTTCATATTGAAATGTGTCCAAATCCATTTTTAATGCGGTTCAAATCCCTCCTCCCTCATCTCTAATTTCTTTGTTTCCACCAACTTAACGAGCAAGACCATAAACACGTTGCTGAAACGTTGCTTCTCTTTCTCCTGTTTGATAAAGTACCTAATCCCAATTAAGGAAAAACCCAAAAAATAAACCAAAACCCACCTCAAACAGAATTATCTATGGAGACCAAACAGCCTTCTTGCCACTTCTGCAAATTTTATCCCCTTGAAGCCGAGCCACCTCCGGGAAGCAGTTAGAAATCACCGGGGATGGCAAATGACACTGCGTGTCCTCGGGGTGAGCGCGGCGGCAGCGGTACCTGTTTCACGGGTAAAGAAGTGTTTAATCTCTGGCCCTGTCATTCGAATGCCTCTAATCTCTATTTGAAGTCCCGTGAAAATGCGAATCCAGTGGTTTTTTTCAAGTTGCCTAAAAAAAACGCACCAGGGACGGCTCAATCATAGACTCATAGGCTGGGTTGGAAGGGACCTCAGCGATCATCTAGTTCTATTAGCATTTGGATTTCCTCCTCTGGCTTTGATGGGTAGATATATGATTATTTTTTGGTTACGCTGAAGAGTTATTTTTATCTTGACAACGTTGAAATGAAACTTTGCAGTGACAGAGCAGCAAGCAGCTTTTGAAAGCCCTGCCTTCAGGTAGGGTCACATTTAGGTGAGCGCGAATTAACATCTCCCTTGTCTTGCAGAGGTCACCCTTTAATTGAGATTCACCAGGTTCAGGCCAAAGCCTGGGTTCGAGGAGACCTCTCTTCACAAAGGAGACACAACAAATTTGTTGTTGTCTCCATGGGGAGAGCCTTCTGCTCAGCTGTGCCAGCTCTCCCTTTGGGACATGTCCTGGGTGAAGCCATTTTCTTACACAAGGGTGAAGGCTGCACTGTGGGGTCCCAGGTCTCAAAGATTATCTCCAAACTCTATCAGTTGACCGGTAGCTTTGCCTGTCCTTTTGCTGGACTCATAGATCCCTGAATGACCTGAGCTTGCAAGCCTCTTCCATAAGGATATGGGTTAGTTGAAGATGGAGGAAAGGTGCTTCAGAAGGTTCAAAGCCTATTCTTTGCAAGCTAGTATCACCAAAAAATACACTTTTAGGCAAAAAGAGAGATGTTTCTTTGCCTCAGTTCCCTGGAGCATTTTGGAGTGGTAGGACTTCTCAGGAGTCCCAGGACTGCTGTCTTGTGTGGCTTCTCGGTGCATACTTTCTCTAGCTCCTACACAGTTTCCTCCTGAGATTATGAGAACCCTTTTTGCTTATGATAGTAGGTCCCTTTTCATCAGTGGGTTCACAATTTCAGCAAATGCTGTCAGAGGACCCTTGGGTTTTGCTTCTCCAGTGGCCATCGGGATCGGATTATTGGCTTGGAGTGCGCACGTGAAGTCTTCTCTCAACAATCCATCATTTGATTATACACCAAACAAGGACTGATCACTCTTTAGAGTGAATGTGCCACGTTTCTATCTAATTTCATACAGAGAAGAGGGCAGGGAGGGTAATGAAGCTCCACTTTCAAAGTGACGTTTGCGGTTCCTCACACTCATGGACACATCAGGGTCTGAACTTCAGTTCATGCTCTGTTTATAGATTTCCCAAATCTTCCCGCTTCCTGTGCCAGTCTTTTGAGCTACGTAGTCACCACAAAGGCAGAGAAGTTGTTGAAACCAGATTTTTCTCCTTATAAAACTTCTGCAGCTGCTTGAAGGAGGTGGTTCCAACTTTGCTGGAGAAAGCCAGCCTGGCTCTTTTTCCTCTAAATATTGAGTAGAGCAAAACCCTTGCTGAAGATCTCATTAGTGTTTTCATATTTCATTGTAATTGCTTAATGATAGAACAGCAAAGACTTGATGCTCAGTGGTTGGCTTCTTTTCCGTAACAGCACAAATATTCGAAGCGATCAGGGGCCTTGAGCACATCTGCGCTCCTCTTTGGGAATTTTAATTGCGCCGCTCACGTGGTCACGTTTGACTGAATTGTCACCAGTAGCTGTTGGACGCGCTCCCTTCGCGCAAGCGCCGGTTTCGCTGGACCTCAACGGCCTTTGTGGGAAATGTGAGGATTTATCTACCTGAAGTGCTGGGGCCTGAGCAATAGGCCCTGAGTTGAAGTTGACATATGGATGAATCTCACAAGCAGGTGAAAGGATTAAGGCTGGCTAGATGCCTCCTACTGTGGTACAGGGGAAGACTGGGTTGGCCTCTGTGTTGGCCATCAAGAAGAACTTTTAGCTCCGCTGCTGGCTGCAACCCAGTAGGTGTTGAGTGTGGTGGGGACACATGACATGCCAGACCTTGTGATGTGAGGGATGGCCCCTCTGAGAGCCATCCAGGAGGGGAGGCCAGGCCACGCATACCCCTAGGAGCAGTGTGAAGGTTGTGGTCCATCCATATGTCAAGGGACCGAGTGAAGTGCTGGGGCCTGAGCAATAGGCCCTGAATTAAAGTTGACCTATGGATGAATCTCACAACTGGATAGTGTGTCTGAAACCAGCAGAGGATTTTTCTCTGCTGGGAAATGAGCTGTGGGAATGGACACCCAGCTATTCTGAGAGA
>VZZY01019608.1:206038-221716 GCA_013400335.1 Eurystomus gularis | reverse complement strand
GGGGCAAGTAGTAGCAAGTAAAACAGTACCATAGCAAGAAGCTACAGGATATTCATATAACTTAGTTTGTTTTGAATGGTTAAACCTGAAGAATTTCACAATATAAGCTTAAGAAATGGAATTGGGCAATCACAGATCCATTAGCAGCTATCTTGCAGAGCTTGAAGAGGATGAGGTACTACATGACACAGACTTATCACTACACAGGGTTGTGGGGTGGGAGCTGAGGAACTATTAAGCAATGTAACCTCAGTCCAGGAGTGGCCAGCCAAACCAGATGGAAGAGTCATGAAAAGGACAAAGAGAGGAAGAAGAGCATAGGTGTGTTCGCCAGAGATAAAACATGTCAAATCGGTTTTCCCAGTAACCTGGTAAGGTTACCCAGGAACATTTTTCCCAGTAGTCAGTCTGCTCTCTTTCTGAAAACTAGTAAGCTTTTGACACTTTCTCACATGACTTTCTTAGAAACAGGATAGAAAGCCTGGACCAGACGAAATTATTACAGGAAAACTATTATAGATTGCAACACTGGCTGGAAAACAACCGAGTGACTATCACTAGTTCATTATCAAAATGCCAAAAGGGAAAGAAATATTAAATGTAGTTTTGAAGAGGTCTTTATTTGGTCTTAATTAACATATTGCTAGTGGTTAATATATTTAATAAAGACCTGAATGGTAGAAGACAGATTATTATCATTAAATCAGTACGTGATATAGCTCTGGAATATACCACTACTATGTTACAGAGCAGCATTACAATTCAACACTATCTTGACAAATAGGGAAACACTGAAAAAAGTAATGTAGTTCAGCAGGGAAGAGTGCACATATAGAGCCAAGAATAATCAATTGCATGACACAGGATCAGGAATGATTGCTTCAGACAGAAGCTCTGCAGAAAAGATACGCAGTTTATAATGGATTACAAGAAGAACATGAGCCAACGTTATTACTCATTGCAAAAAGGTAAACAACTATACTAGAACAAGCACACAAAGGTACAGCCTGCCAAACATATGAAGTTGTTTGTTGTAAATCACATTTTAGTGCATTTGTGAACTGTAGTTTTGATCTCTATGAATTTGGGTGAAAAAAATTAGATTTTACCCCTTTTTAATCACAACAGGTAAAATAAAATAGCGCACATGTAAAAGACATTAATTATTTTCTGGCTCATATAGTATCAATGGACTTATTCACAAAAGCGCCTTAAAAAAAGTACTACAGAAAATATGTTGAAAATTGTAAAATGTTCCCCTGTTGACTTCTGTATCTGATTAAATTTGCATAGCTGGATATTTTAAAAATTAATTTTCCCGATATGCATTATACATAATTCATTATGAGGACAGGAAAGAAAATAAAAGCAATAATTGTGATTGTCTCCTCTCAGCCACTGTAGGAGTAACTTCTCAACGTATTATTGCACTTTAATTAGTAATACATAAAATATAGGTTAGTTGAAAAGAGGAGAATATATAAGCTTTCCATAAGACTAATTAGAATTTCTGTTATTAGTTCCTGATAATAAGCAACATGTGAAAAAATGCATTTTATGCACCACTGTGCAACAGACATTGATTGAAAAGCAAAGGAAGAGCTTCTTGTTTCATTTTTTTTTTAATTCTTTGTCTTAGACACAAAAAGAGAAATAAATACCTCCTGCTGTGGGAATGACAAATAGCTCTTTACTATGAAATGTCAATTAAAGGCAGAGTACTTTAAGTTTTTGACAGTAATTACTCAGCTAACTGTTTCAAATGCTTAAATCCAAACTCACCTAAAGCACAGGTGGTTTGTGGACATTCAGATCATCAGTTCAGCAAAACACTGTCACTAATAGAGGCTGAAAAATGTTGATAGTAAGCAAAATATATTTAATCTACAACCCTGATTGTTCATCATCATAATCTACAGGTATGAATTGTGTGATCTGTACCGAACAGAAGGCCAGGGAATGAACCCTAAGGAACATCAGCCAATTATCATTATGCTTAGCATGTATTTATTTAATTGATATGGTAGAGACAATACTTAGGAGCAATAAATCACATCCTAAGCTGTTATTTATGAAAATCTGTGAACAGAAGGAACCAGAGTGGAAAAACAGCTTCCAGGATATGAATCAATTTGTTGGCAGGATGCAGTCACTAAAGCAAACTCAGAAATTCTTCTTGTTCATGAGGTCCACCCATTACAAGATAGTAATAATGGCTCAAAAATATGTAATTGCTCACAGTGCGGCTTTTCTTTAGATCAAATTATGCCTGTGCTTGTTGAGGATGAAAGAGGAAGAAATACAACACAAAGAAAATACCCTTTTTGCCCAGAGGCTTACATTCCCAGAGTTAGCATGTAAGACAAATCAATAGTATAGCCATCTTCTTCTAGAGAATGGAAAGAAAGATTATGTGTTCTTCCATATAGAAGACAGGCCTTATTATCACAGACCAATGTGAAACAAGTCAGAAGCACTCATGCTTCGAAGTGGTCCTGAATGTAAAATGACATCTCTCTAGGGTTAAGCACAGAGGCTCTAGCTGTGTTAAAACTGCCACATGAACAAGTAGGTCCAGAGCAGACAAACAACTCTGAGCCCTCAGCAGAGCCTTTTAATTCACCTTCTACATTGACATCTCCTGAAGTTGCAAGAGTGCAATTTAAACTTCATGCCAGATGGAAGATGAACATACCTGATGTAATTAGTCACATGGGAAAGAGACCTCAAATGGAACTTGGCAAACAGCCTGTCCCTGGCATCTCAAGCTACCCAACTCACAAATGAGACTTACAAATGCAAACTGGTGGCAGAACACGTATGGCTATGTGCTGGTACCAGAGAAAGCAAAGTTCACAGCAGCTTCCTCCAAGAAATGGAAAGGGAGACATCTTACTTAAGAATTAGGTCCTCCTTATCTTCCAGCAGGAAAGAATAAGCTGCTCATTTCTGGCAGTAGGGATAGACCAGAAAGGCTTCACTAGAGAAGTGCATTCTCAGCCTCTGGCCATGTATTGCCTGGAAGAGAAAGCAACAGAGAAGCATCCTCCTCTTCCCTGTACATTGGGAATGGTGAGACAGGCTACAGATGTATCTTTGTGCAGGTTCAGCTTCTGCAGCTGCATGCCTCCATGATTTGCATCTTTTGGTATTCCTAAGGAGAAACATGACTTCTTCTTACGTCATGTAGGGAAAGCGTGAGTCATTCATCTCCACCTCTATCCAATATGTCAGATGCATTTCTTAGCAGAAAAGAGAGGAGACCGATTTAGCTACAGGCATCAGGCAGAAAGCTGTCTTATATACTACTCTCCCTCTATCTGTTGCAGTTTTGAAAGATCCTTGATTCCATTTCATCAGGAAGAAAACAAATGTTTGTGAAAAAGGCACGAGCAATTCGCTTAAAAGATACAGCAATCTGAAAGGCTTGGTGATCACCCCCAAGTTGGCCCAGAGTGTTAAAGCAACATGAGGTTGATCTGGTTGAGTCCAATCACTAGTTACCAAACACATAAGCCCTTTCATAAACTAAATAGGATGCACCTTAAAACCAATTTGACTTTCAGCCCTACAAGGAGTATTGGATGGTTGCTCTGGAATGTCACTTTGTATGATTTCACAATTCCACATCTGTAGGTCAATATGCAATTGCATATATAAAAGACCTAAGGAAATATCTAAAGCGCTTCCCTTTGAAACTGCTATTATTGCAGCTACCTTTCCAAGGGCGTTATTTCATAGAGCTGGTAAATGTGTATGTTAGTAAAGGCTACATTTCAATACTGCTTTCCAATTCATTAACTTCCCTTCCCTAGTGTCTAGATAATTACCTTCTATTTGTACCCCTGGAGTGATGCCTAAGGCATAAATGAGGGCAGACTCACCTGAAAAAAAAAAAAAAAATCACTGAGGTTAATTCCCCTTAGTGTCCTGAGAACAGAGACCACAAACCCTTTTAATCAAAATGGCCAGAGGAGAAAAAAGATAATATAAAGGCTCAAAAAAAAATATTCTTTCTGCAGAATGAATGGTAGAGAAATAATTTATTAGTACTAGTTTTATGCAATATTTTCTTCAAGAAAGAACACAAAACCAATTTTCTGTCAATTAGTAAAGTTCTTGGGTTATTTTCTGTTTCTTTGCAGCTGAATACTTTAAGTGTTTTTAGCAATATAACCTCATATAATAAAATATGATCCCTTCTTAAAGTACAATATGTAATAGCCATTCTACAAAGTACTTTTTTCAGAGATAAACGGGGTCAAAAACTCATGTCAGGTTAGAATTTTGTTGTTGCTACAGGAATGATGTTCCAAAATACTTTCTGGCTTGAGTCACTGGCATACCAATGGAGTGGATTAATTTCCTAGCCTATTACTTGACAAGACATGTATGCTCAGATGTCTTTTTTCCACAGTAAAAGGACTTTACTGACAAAATAATGGTTGTTACCTGCCTGAATGAAGCATAAACATTATACTGCAGTAGGGACGGAGTAGGAAATCTTGTATGAAATTTCTGTCCTGCAGAAGTGATTGGTAGTTTTGCTACCAACTTCACTGTAGTAAAATTTTACTAGGAGTTTCCTAGCACTATTTCTACTACATCACCTCCCTTCATTGTCCAAACTCCCAACTAAGATATTCAGGAAAATAACAGTGATCTTTTGATAAACCGTGTGTTTTATTAAGGTCTTTAACATCAGGGGACATGAAGCTCATCCAATATTTCTGAAGGGGTAAAATGTGCTACACTAGAGTCTTTATCATACTTGATCATTAATAGAGGGAAATTCAACAATTTCCACAAAACTCATTCAGTCATGTGGGTTAGGTTTCTTACCATCAATCTGCCACTGCTTAAGATGCCTTTTAATGGATATTATCTAACCTCTCTGGAACAATCCCCTAAATCATTGTGTTTATATATTGTCCTCCAAATGACAGCAAAGGTCAATTCCCTATCACCTCATTAAAGGCAAATTTAATTTAGCCTTTTTCCTCTACACAGCTAACAAAGACCTGATTAATCAGCTATATAGCAAGAGTAAACACACTGCTTCACTTAATTAAAAATTAAATTCCTCTTGAGGGATCATTACAGTAGTGAGCTGCTACATGCCTTTGTTAAATAGGTGTTTCTTCGAGGACACAACTGGAGGTAGACTATTGGGAACTCTGTATCAATATAAACAGAAATTTGTTCAGACATTCAATTAGAACACTACAAGTGTTCACCCTCTAAAAAGAGGCAGGTGTAGCAAAGTCAAGGGTACTTTGAAGAACCTGGAGATTTTCACTACATCTTTGGTACACTTTGGTACCTGGTACACTTATGCATCATGGAATTTTAGTATTGGAAGCAAAACCAAAAAAGCATTGGTTTGCATATTTGTGACTGGAAAATATAACCCTACAATGGAAGAAGGCTCAAAGGAGATAGGTAAGCAGGATATGCCTGAGAAGCTCAGGGAATAACAATGGCAGTGACTGATGGAAGCTGGTGCAAAGAAGCTGACTTTCTAGTACCTGATCTCAACACAAAGGACACTGAAAGATGGTCTTTCTTTTAGGTAAACAGCTGCCAACAACTGGTATTGTAAATGTTTCTCATTGAGTTCTTAGATGTGTGAATGCCTCCCTGAGTTAACCAGGACAGCCTGGGGGGCAAGGGAGTGAATAATTGGTTCAGTCCAACATATAGTATAAATCTAGACAACTAGCAAAAGTATTTTGAAGTGAGCAATGGGCTTGAGGTGGTTTCAACCCACATATTTCTTCCTGGTGACTGGAGATGGCCAGTACAATTGCTATATTTTGCTACACGTAATTTACATTTGTATTGTGTTTTCAAAATATTTTGTATCACTCTGCTTAACCAGAAATCTTGTATAACACCAGCAAATAAGTGGCATGAAGTCACCCCTGACGTTTTGCTAACCTTCACTTCTGTACTTTGCAGGACAGAAGAAAATAACTCTTCACTCAGATTCTCTTTTATTTCAGTGGGTTAATAGCCATAGCAGTCAGCCAAAACACGCTGATAGCACACAATACAAGTCTTCACTAAATACAATGTGTTTATTTCCTATTACAAAAGGTGGGTCAAGATTTCCTCTAAAGACAGTTCCAGAGCCATTAATGTTTGTTTTTCTGCCTTTCAGAATCACAGGTTAGAATAACTCTGTCCAAGATCTTGCACTCTGGGTCTGAAAGCAGACATTCAAGTGGGAGCAGACACTTTATATGTTGCACTAAGGATTCATCTCTGCTTAGTAATATATTCCCATGATCCAGAAACGCAAAAGTGATCTTCTCTATGACATAATTGTTAACATGGGGACTCTTATTTATTTTCTCAACTACAATGCATGTAAAGCAAATAGACCATAGCAATACCATTACACACATTCCTGCACTCACTTTAGAGATGATCAATATCAATTATCAAATCCTCAACAGGAGAGAAAGGCTGCGAAATTGCCCATAAAATAAATTTACAAAGTCATCCCAATATCTTCTATGTTCTTTTCTAAAAATTATACACAAATAATTATTTCAAAGGTACTTTCATTTCATTACCATACCATAACCTGTTCATGATAGTAGTGACGATGACTGTGAAGGTCCTTGTTTTGATTCTGCCCTTTGGAGCAGGGTCATTCTCTTGTACTTGCTTGTCAAACTGGTAACAGACCAGTACCTTTTATGCAAATAAAGCTCGGTTTGCTCTGTTATCCAAACACTGAAACTCTTGATATACTTTAAAAGCCCTGCAGGAGGAATTCTTTGTGTGTAACCTTGGAGTTTCTTTTAGGACATTCACACAGAGTTTAGTGTCTTCTCTGCCAGTTGTGGAACACCTACTAAATAGGATGAGAGTTTTCTTACAAAACTCTAAACATCCCAGGTTCTCTTGTGAGTTTCTCCTCTCCTGCCCCTCGAGGAAAAAGAGCTACAAAAGTTTATCTTTCTGATTTATGGTACAAGTGATGATAAGTTAGGTTTCCCAGGAACTGGTGGCTCAATATGCAAATGATGTTACATCCATGTCAGATCACCTTTAAAATCATGGGAGAGAAGGAAAAGGGAATTTTCATTTTTAATATATATGGTTTAAAAGCCACCAATGCCCAAAGCTACTTGGCATAGTTTGCTGCCCCATTTCATATTTGCTGTTACTCACATCCTGGTGATAGAACAGAGCCCGGCACTAGTCAGTGGTCAGATTTCATCCTATAGCTCTCAAAAAATCTCTGTATATTCAGATTACTGGCAGCTGAAGTGCATTCTAGTCTAACTAGCAGAACAGTGTATTTTAGACAACAAAAGTGATATTGTAAGCTGTTTGTATTATTGTCTGTCTCTTCAAGTGAAGGATTTGGGTCTCCATCACAATTATGCCAGTGATCCCCACTCATTTTCGTGGAAACATGCCACAATGAGTATGTTAGTAAACTCTAATACATTATAGCCTTTCCTATCTGCAACTTTCCAAGGTGATTACACCTATCACACCTAGGCATCATTTAATACTGTGTACTCCGTGTTTGTCCATAGAAAGTACAAAGACATCCATCATTTTACAAGGTGCTACCAACTTGAAAGTGTCATGTTTGTGCTTTTGAACATTCAATATATTTATTCTGTTTGGTTCTTTAAATGTCTCATCCTGAATCCTTTATCTCAAATTTAGATAACTAATTGCTTCAGACAAATTACATTATTTCCTTTCATATTTCCCTATATGCTAAATACTGATAAGTAGCCTCTATTTATCAATGATATTCAGCTTTACATTAATTATATTTCAAGGCACATAAAAATCATTGTGCAGTAGCACTCTTTAGTGATGCACAAATGAACCACTGAATTAATTAATATGAACCAAATACAAAGAATTTAACTGAAACCAAGTGAAATATTTAATCTTGAACAGAGATGAAAATAATACATTCAAATTAATTCAGTCAATTTTGAATACCATCATTTTTACTACGACTTATGCTTTCAGCAATCACTCTCTTTGAACTGCAGCAACAGGGATTAAAGATTAAGATGTATGGAGCCTACCTGAATCTTTCTGAAGAGCCACAATTATCTTATGATTTGTAATGTTGTGTTCCTGCTCTTGAATGCTAACACCGGGCACTGGTTTTATTATTAAAATCACAAATTTGATAATGCCTTTTAGAACATTATTTCAGCTGTTTTTATGTGCCAAGCTGAACTGACTACACATGCAGCATAAAATTAGGGATAAAATATGCTCTAATGTAACTGCAATTAGGATAGAAATTAAAGGAAATGAGTTAGTATAGCATAAAAAAAAAAATCCACAACCAAAAAACTATTACCCCAGATATATTTGGAACCTCAAGCATTGAGGCTTAACAAGCTATCTTAAAGCAAGTCAAACAGTCTGAACTAGATGCTAATAGATAACCATCTGTGTCCTTCCAGTGCTCTGGAAGGCCTCATTAGCCATGTAAGGCCATGGATCTTGGCTTCTTTTCCACTTAACTAAATTTAATACTATGAAGAACCGCGATGAGGTGGGTATTTCATGTTAATGAACTCTCTGAGCCACATGGTACCCTCTTCCTAATAGAAAAAAAATGACCATCTTTAAGGAAAGGTAGCTTTTTTACCTAAAATATTACTCAACCAGTAGGTAGAGCAATTCCTTGTGCTGATCCAAGAATAAAGAATCAGCTAAGACACTTTTTTAACTCAGTCATGTCTGTTAAATAAATCTCTGTATGGCTGTAGTCTTTTGTTTGAGAACAATAGGAATGCGGTCAAAAATTTATTTTATTTTAACTGTATCAGACTCAGCAAGGTTACTTCAAAACAAGATTAAAAACATATTTGGGAAATTATTTCACAGATCTCTAGTGGACTGAAATTGAGCTACTCAGACTTGCCGCATTGCTTAGCACAGCAACAAATTCCCACAGTTTATCTCCAGTGTCTTCTTGCAAAAACTGAATACTGCTGACAAGTTTTATTCTCCAGCTTCTCCAGTATTGTTTTCTGCTTTCCATATACAAACATTTCTGGTACAAATATCAGCCAGCACATTTAAAGATTTGTGAATAATTAAGATCATTAAAACAATACCTAGAGAGAGTAAGGTGATTATATCTATTAGATATAGAAATTACATTTACTTTTATTCTGAATAGTCCTGAGCGCTATTAAAGTCTCTCCAGGCAAGGCAGGTTCTTGTTCCATACCCTCAACAATTGTTTTTAAGAATCTTCCAGTTAATGCTGTTCATTAAATGAGTCTCACATTACACATATTGAAGAGAAGACAGAAGTGTCAAGAATAAATGACCTAAGGAAAGAGTCAGAATAATGGTTTAACAGCTCACAAAAGCCTATCACTTCCTTTCACTTCAGCATTTCTGTTAGATTCAATAAGAATAAAAAAGACTCTCCCCAAACACAATGCTGTTGAATATAGAAAAATGGAAAGGAAGACCGTGTAGGAAGAAACTTTAGAAGTTTATGACTGTTATTGTGTATTCTTTGCATGAATGTATTTTCCAAATATAAGTATCTCTGCTATCCAGAGATGAACATCCATGGCATTAGAAGCTCTGTGAACACATGTATAAATGCATTGCGTGTTCAGAGTTACTCTTAATTGAAAGCAAGTGTTCTCAGTCATAGTGCCACAGCTCAGCAAACCAGAAGTAATTTTCAAAAAGCTGTAATACCCTTCAGTTTCATTATGGCTGAGAGGACTATGGATTATGACTTGTATGGTTTCAACTTACAGTTTCTGTGTGTCAAAGGCTGAGGACTGTTAACTTAAGAAAATAGTTAATACACAAGGCAGAGGGGAAGGAGTGCAATCAAACACATCCACATTTCACACATCTTCCCATTATCTTGTAAATGGGAAAATATATATTATCACATATCCACTGGTGTTTTTTCACACATCTTGTTGAAAAAGTATCAGTGAGAGCACTATAGACAGATATAGTGCAATACAGGTAGAACCAAGTAAAATATATCATTCTAACAAGTATGTAACAATACCGAGGAAAAAGTGAACATGTATATGAGCATGTTTTCCATGCAATACTCTGTAAATATAATTACTATTGAGGAACTGTACTAACTACAGGAAATGCCATTCCTGGACTCTTACATAGACATACTGGGCTAAAGATTACCATATTGGAATGAGCAGAAAAATGCAGCACTGAGAAAGCATAGCTTTTTAATAAGGGTATACACAGAAATAATTAGAGATTAGGAGAGGTAAGCAGATGCCTCATGAGATTTTCAAAAGTATCACACTTCAACGGCAATTAAGCACTGAGCCTCCTATTGCAGCCTTTCTAGGTACTAAAGTAACACAGTTCTGTTGCAGAGTCCTTGCACTCCATACACGCAGTTTGTATTACAGCAAATGAAATAACTGTTTGAGGTGGGTCTGGCAGCAATAACCTTTTCTTTCATTATTCCACACAATTTTACAGAAAGTCACTGCTCCAGAGATGTGAGAGGTGGCTTCTGCTGGCTGCTCAGTGCTGCCTCCTTACTAGTGTTGTAACTGAAAACACATGATGCTTGTGCTCCATTTCTCTCAATTCCAGGGTATTTTTGTGTCAAGGTTTAGGTTCAATCCACCAGACCTACAACAGACACTCTCTGTTAACCCTTTTCCCCCCAAATAGAGGGAGAGAAAGAGGACAAGGGAGAGACACTTATGGCCCCCTCCCCTCCCAAATGGGAGAGGAAGGGAATGAGAGAGAGACTTCCAGATTAGAAAAAAAAACAAACCTAAAGCAGCTTTAATGAAGGTAATAATAATAAATTGAACTCAACCTCCTCCTGATGACAATTAGATCACCATCACCATTGACGCTGTAGCAGGTACTGGCAAAGTCCCAGACCGGGCTCAGCAGCTGACAGGAACTGGGTTCAGGAGCTGAATTCAGGAACACACAAATTGGGATCAAAGGCATGAGAAGGTCCAAGAAGGGAAGGCTGAAGGGAAGGGTCCAGAAGGCAAAAAGGCCCCCAAGGGAAGTGAAGGCCAGTGGAAGGATACTGAAGGCAGACAGGAAGGGTCGAGACCCTCATGATCCCTCAGCTTTATACTGAATATGACATATATGGGATGGAATCCCTTGTTGGTCTGTTTAGGGTCACCTGTCCTGGCCGCTCCTTCCTGTAGGTGCAGCCTTTCACTTTCTGCACCCCCCAGTGTGGTAGACAAGAGTTAGCGGTGACCTTGGTCTGCACACACCAATCCTTGGTAGTAACTCTAAACATCAAATGTTATCACTGCTAGAAGCAGACACTGTCTGCAAAAACATGCTGTGAGCTTCAGAAAGTGCAGTTAGTTAGAAGAGACTCAGCTAAAAAGTAAAATCACTGACCAAAATTGGTTTGGTTCTAACTCAAACCAGGACATTTTGTCACTTTTCAAGAATATAAATTCTACTCTTAGAAGTCACCTGGGACCTCAGGTGAACGCATCCCTGGCCATGCCTGGCTATGCTGCAGCTAGGCAGTTCACAAAGGGTGAACAGTTTGAAGGACTGAAACAGAAAACATTCAGAGTTATAAAGGGTTAGTAAAGCAATCAGCTTTCAGAAATATCTGATCACCATCTGAATGTATGCAAAACCATACTCTCCCAGAAAGCTTTTCCACTATAAACAGCATAAGGAAGACCTAGCAAGGAAGAAAAATGAGGAGATGGGAGGAATCCTGAGCATTGGCTCTCTACTGGGAAAAGAAGAGCAGATGATTCAACTGAAGCGCATTAACGCCTCCACAGAGCAGATCTAAATTATTTGGGGAACGCTTAGGCATTATAGTAATAAGCACTACAGGAAGCTCTAATGCAGATGTATAAAACATTAAATAACTTATTTCTAATACCTACTTTTACCCTTCTACCACATTTAGGGCAAGCACCAAAATAACAACAACCTCTTCCAAGAAAAGTAGTATTAAGGAAGCTGCATAGCAATTTCTTCTACTTTACCCCTATCTCATTAACTCTGATATATTCAACTTTTCAATGACTCTCACCATAGTTACTCCTCCCAGATATCAGAATCATGATATTACTTGTAATCTCAATTTACCTTAAATATTAAAAAAAAAAAAAAAAAAAAAAAAGCTTCTTCATTCTAGGAATTAGAAATATGAATCCTACATATATCCTCACTAAAAGAAAATAAATAGTGCTCTTAAACTTAGTACTTTAAATCCTCTTTTCTTTTCAAAATTGCTCTGATACATTATCAGCCTGCTTTAAGACTCCTGAATGCTTGAGATTCAACATCCTGGAAGGGAATGGGGTGGTAGGTAGTAAGTGACACCAATCATTGTAGAAGGATTACTGATGTCATTATCGAGATCAGAGCTAAGATAACAGGCAGTTACAAACTTCCCTAGGAAAAGGATAGGGTTTAAGGAGCTCGTGACTTGAGCACCTCACAGACCATGGGATATAACAGGGAAGACCATCTCATCACCATGCTGTGGCTGTAGCTAGTCCTGTCCTGGTTTTGGCCAGAGTGAAAGCTCTCTGTTTACATAGAATCATAGGGGTTGGAAGGGACCTCTAGAGATCATCAAGTCCAACCCCCCTGCCAAAGCAGGATCACCTAGGGCAGGCCATGCAGGAATGCATCCAGGTGGGTTTTTAATGTCTCCAGAGAAGGAGACTCCACAATCTCTCTGGGCAGCCTGTTGCAGTGTTCGGTCGCCCTCACAGTAAAGAAGTTTCTCCTCATGTTGAGGTGGAACTTCCTATGTACTAGCTTATACCCATTATTCCTTGTCCTATTACTGGGCACCATGGAAAAGTGACTGGCCCCTTCTACTTGACACTCACCCATCAGATATTTATAGATGTTAATAAGATCCCCTCTCAGCCTTCTTTTCTCAAGACTAAACAGCTCCAGTTCTCTCAGCCTTTCCTCACAGGAGAGATGTTCATGTCTCTTAATCATCCTTGTAGCCCTCCATTGGACTCTGTCCAGTAGATCTGTCTCTCTTGAATTGGTGAGCCCAAAACTGGATACAGTATTCCAGGTGTGGTCTCACCAGGGCAGAGTAGAGGGGGAGAAAAACCTCCCTAGACCTGCTGGACACAGTTTTCTTAATGCACTCCAGGATACTGTTGGACCTCTTGGCCACAAGGACACATTGCTGCCCCATGGATAGCTTATTATCTACTAGGACTCCAAGGCCTTTCCAGCAAAAAGACCCCTAACCTGTACTGGTGCTGGTGTTATTCCTTCTCAGATGCAGGACTCTACACTTGTCCTTGTTGAACTTCATGAGGTTCACCTTTGCCGTGCTCTCTAGCCTGTCTAGGACTCGCGGGAAGAGTTTCAACACCCAATATTCAAATGCAATTAATATTTTTCAGATTCCTATCTCTTGCCTTAATTTTCAAAGCATTTGAATGTTTCTATACAGACTTTTAAAAGTCTCTATATGTGTCTCTATATAGAGGTTATGTAAATGCCAAAATACCCATTTTGAGATCAGCAAAGAAAAACAGATGAGATAAAAAAATTAGTCAGGTATTAATTACTGTGAAAGGAAAGGACTCATTTTTGAGTTCTGAATAAGCTGGTAATCTCCTTAGTCACAGAAAAGAGTGAGAAGAGAGATTGGAATATTTCAGGGATCTGATACCACTTAATACGATTGAAAAGATAAATCAGAGAGCTAAAAAGTAGCAGTTATCAAGCAAGGATTTGTCATCTCACTCAATAAGAGAAAAAAAAAATGGTTTTATACAGTTCTAGAGCCTTTAATGCTGTGTGTTGACTTGTTTTCAGCTACTTTGTTACTTTGTTTCTGCAAGTATAGAAAATTGAGTCAAGGTGGTTGAAGCTATAGAGGTGTGTAAAAATGGATATATAGAATATCATTAGTTATCCACAATGTTTCTGTCGTGGGCATATTTATTAATTAAATAAATACACAATGAAGCCTTTTTCAGTCTTTCAGATCTACATCATTTTGCAAGAAGCATGACACATCAGATAACATTTTTGCATTGACCATGCTGAAAGTTTTACTCCTCAACATTGAGCATTACCATCTCTGGCCTTGAAGGGGAAAACTCATACCAGATTCTGAGAAGGAAAATTCACTGTGTCTTAGAGGACATGCTTGAGATCTGGTGAAGAGGATCTAAGGCAACCAGCCCTGCTCTTTCCTCTGTGTCTCTCCTTGGGTAAAACATGCTGCCAGTACAATCCCCCGGGTCACACAATTGGCTGGAGCAAAGTGGCACCTGCCTGTCCCTTCTCTAGCTCCCATAATAGCATTAACCTGGTCTTATAGAGACAGCATCCTGTTATTTTATAGAGACGTATGAAAAACACTCCTGCTGTTCTGTGTATTTAAACTTGATTCTTCTAGGTGTCTTTGTTTGGGGTTGGGCTTGTTTTTTCAGTTACTGGAATTCTGTATTTGCTTGAGAAAGAGTAAACATTCAAATAGGACACCTCACCTTCTCCTTATGAGACATTTCATCCAGTGACAGATGTGAACATTTGACAACAGATCACGAACCACCTCTTTGCTCAGGTAGACCTCTGACTTTATTCTCCTGTCTTTCAAGATTTGTTTGGACCAAAGCCAAGACACACAAGGTAATTGCAAATTTCCCAACAAGGACTGTGTGAAACAGTAGTAGCCCTGAGAAACCTGGAGCTCAGCTCCTTTAATTTGTGAGCACAAGTACTCAGGCAAAATGCTACAGGGACATTATTCCCTGTTATTCTCCAGAAGTATGTAAACGCATGATAACCAAAAAACAAACAGGTGTAAATTCATTCCACTTACCCCTTAGCTCTTGCTTCAGTATGTCAGAAACTCCAGTAAAGCAGCAACAGGTTATATTTAGCAAATACACCGTTTACTCTAAAAGGCGCATAACTCTAAGGCAGGGAAGCTGGAACTTGCGGCATACTTTAATTAGTTGTCTCTTCAGTCCAAATATGCTCTTGGCCTTGCAGCCACATTCACACAAAACAACAGGTACTGCATACTGAAATTTTAAGTGATACCTCCTTGCCTTTCCCACCTTTGAGAAAACTCAGGATTCAAAAACCCTCTTTCTTGCCTTGTCATCCTAAAATAATGAAGAGGTGCATTTCTTGAGGTAGAAGAACAGACGGTGAGATGGATTAAGAACTGGCTACATGATAGAGCCCAAAGAGTGGTGATCAATGATCTCAAGTCCAGCTGGAAACCTGTAACTAGTGGAGTCCCCCAAGGATCAGTGCTGGGTCCAGTCCTGTTCAACATCTTCATCAACAACCTCAATGAAGGGACAGAGTGTCTTCTCAGCAAGTTTGCTGATGATATGAAACTGGGAGGTTTGGCTGATACACCTGAAGGCTGTGTGACCATTCAGCAGGATTTGGACAGACTGGAGAGCTGGGCAAAGAGGAACCTCATGAGGTTCAACAAGAATAAGTGCAGAGTCCTGCACCTGGGAAGGAGTAACAAAATGCACCAGTACACACTGGGAGGCAATCTGCTGGAGAGCAGCTCCATGGAGAAGGACCTTGGAGTCCTGGTGGATAGCAAGTTATCCATGGGACAGCAATGTGCCCTTGTAGCCAATGGTATCCTGAGGTGCATTAAGAAGAGTGTGTCCAGCAGAT